>JAPYZH010000406.1:0-62337 GCA_030523085.1 Meteorus colon
AAAAAAAAAAAAAAAAAAAAAAAAAAAAAAAAAAAAAAAAAAAAAAAAAAAAAAAAAAAAAAAAAAAAAAAAAAAAAAAAAAAAAAAACCAAACCAAAAAAGAAGATAAATTTATATTTGCTTCAACCTTAACCCACATATTTAACTCTACTAATTTTATCATACTCACAAATAACACTAAAGATTAAACGAAACCGAAAATATAATTCTCTCATTGTGGCACATAATCTTGATATGTCACTCGTATTACTCACATTGTCTTCATACACACATTTATTTATTTATTCATTTATTTATTTATTTGTTTATTTATTTATATCCCACTGGCATTAAAAAAGCCATGAGTAATTTCAAGTGTCAACATTACAAATCCACCAACAACCCGACGTAAACATATACATAAAAATACTTATATACATTCACAAAACGAAAAGATACAAAGTGAGAAGGACAAATGGTGAAGGAAAAAATGCGCGATAAAACAAAATGAAGAGTGTAAAAATAATTATCACCCATGGTAAACCGCAAGCCGTTCGTTGTCCAACCAAAAATGGTCAACATGTGTATAAGCAAATGCCCACCATCGAACACATACATAAACACGTACACATTCGCAGTCGTTACGGTGGATTACGCAAAAGATACGTGGCATGTGTCGTCCGTAAAAGGCCGTGGCAGTCTCTTGAATGAAGAAGTTCGCGCACAGTTCAAACGTCTATATATATTCGTATGTATATAAAGCTGCATATATATTCTCGATACAACTATAAAGTCACTTGGCTCTCTCACACATGTAGACGATAAAAAAAAAAGGCATATACCAATATTGTATATAAGTGTAACTGAACCTTTATATACATTGATCAAGTTGAGAACCCTTGAGATTCAGGTTCTACCACTGATCTGAAGACTCTTGGGTGGCAACAGTGCGTTTTGCCGAGTGCGCAACTCCCCTCGCTATCCCTCACTCTGCACCCTTTCATACCAACTAGCCCATTAAATCAACCCTAACCGCCGGCCAATTCCATACAGATCTCATCATATATCCAACCAACACAAACGTCCATTCACATTATATTTATATACAATGAGAAATTTATTTTAGAGAATGAATGGCGCTGCAGTTTTTGGTCTTGACAGCTGGGTAGTTTCAGGTTGTTTATTATGCATGGCAATTAAGTGGATTTGTATATGTGTATGAAGGGGTTCAGTTGTTTTAATGGATTTATTAGTTGAGATTGATCCGAGCTGTCGTATGAGTGTTTAGAATTGAGAACCCATTGAATTCAGGTTATACTGGGTGGACTTCTGGGTGGCGAGTGATACCTATAACTTTATATATATATATGGATTTATTTCTAGTTATTTTACTTTTTATGCTTTTTTTTTATTGTTAGTTCTAGGTGAGTTTTATAGGTACATACAGAAATTCTCACGTTGTTGCGGTCTTGTGCGGTGATGTCAATGAGTGGGAAACAAGTGGTGTATAAAAATGGTGATGAGGGTTGTATTGAGAGTTTGTTGTTTTAGTATTTTAATTTTATCCCTTAGCAATTTGGGATTGGAAATTGTTTGCAACAATTTTGAAATTTATTCATTCAATATTGACAGTGGGTTGATAAAAAAAATTTATCTATCCTAAATGAATAGATCTAACTAAAGTGAAAAAAAAGAACTGACATCCAATTCTTTATTCTAATTCAAATTTTTACAAAAATTCCTGATAAAAATGAATAATATCCATCCGGTGTGGACATCTGAACAAACCGAAAAAGAAAAAAATCTGATGTAACTGACTTTCGCTAGAAAATTCCTTCTTTTTACATACCAATATTTTTTCAACGAAATATATTCGTTCATTGAGTGTCTGTTAAACACTTGGCTTCTTTATATCCACCTTCGTAACTATATAGGTAACAAATACACATACCTGCGTTCGATCGGTTAGGATAGGTTCGGAATTCGTTGTGCACCGCTCACGGTTAAGAGGCGGTCAACACCACTCTTCTATCTATTTCTATACAACACGCTCTCGCTACCTTTTTTTTTCTTCTCTTCTCTTGATGAGACCTCACCACATAGGGCAAGTAAAAGAAAGAGAAAGAAACATAACTATCCACGCCTCATGGCAATAACGTGTTCAGGGCAACTTTGAACTGCTGCTCGCAGTCCAAGTGCCGATTCACGATAGCTTTAATAAGAATCCTATTCTCAGAATCAGCATTAGAACAGAATATTTTATACATACATATACAATTCTAACTTCCAACATAAACTTATTGAAATAAATCTTTAACTTGACAAAAAATATATTTGAGAATTTATTTGTATACACAAATCAACTAAACAATCAAAAAAATAAACCGTCAAATTCTCCGAATATCAAATCGTTTTCTACCTCCCATTCGTGGTAGCAATTTTTTAAGACTAGAAAAAAAATACTTTTAATAGATGGCTCTGATATATTTATATATTCATCTATTTGAAGTTTGAGTTGCTATTTAAAATTTATCGTTCGTGAAGAAATCTACCAAAGTATATAATATAAAAACCAAATTATATATTTGTTAATAAATAAATAAATTCTTTGTGTGTTCAATCGCGATATCAATAAGTATAAGAAGCATCTGTGCAATCTTACCCACGACCCAATTACCATTATCAACATAATAATTATCTTGACGACGACAACGGCGACGACAATTTAGCTTTATCGATTCGGGCCATAAATGCATATTATGTAGGTATGGTGCGACGAGTATCGAGAACGCAGCAATCATTATACATATTGCTAATATTCGTTATTATATATATTGCGTTGCGCATTTTCAGGTTGTATGAATGAGAGCATACTTATGCATATGCAAGAAAGACGTTCTGGTGTGTTGCACGCACCCACATATATATATTTATATACATAGATATATAAAATGGAATAGATACAATTATAAACTTGATATACGTAGGCGGATAATAATATCAAGTATCGATTCGCTGAGAGACATCGATATAATGCCAACGCCCGACTTATGAAATTCAATTTGCATGATACAGTACCTATATTACAATTCAACTGATCTTTGTCTCAATAAACTTCACATTGTATGCCTCAACGTACGTTTAGTAACAATTATTTATGTATTAGTTAAATGAATCATAATATTGATAGACAAGATAGTCTATATATACATATACTGTTGCCAAATCAAAACATATAAGAATGAACAGAGTTGAATGGACAAAGAAAAAAAAAGATCAGATCGATAAGAATTATATATAGTCATATGTTTATAAATGACGATTAATTTGATTAAACTTTCACTAATGGATATTAATTTATTATCCTGATATTCTTTACACCTGGATAAAGACATAATGTGAATTTATATTTAGTAAACTGTAGAAAGACAATAACAAAATAGTAAAGAGATGAAATATGCGACAAGTTAAATGAGAAATGAACTCGCGAGGGCGTGGGGAAGGTCAATGAAGACAGGAATCAAAGAAGTTCGGTGTGCGGAGTGCGCTAGCAGCTTCCCGAAAGGATTTTCTATGAGATGAGACGAGGAAACGACTATGTACCTCATCGTCGTCGTCGTTGTCGTTTGCAATAGAGTGTATAAAGCTTCTATGAGGCACTCGCTAACTAATGCGAGGTCGTGACCCGCAGTTTAATCGACGATTTATCGCGGCGACTTGCGGCGTGCCAGATCGCACATGGGATGAAAGAGTATTCATGTTTGTATAGATATATATATATATTGCGACTTAACAAAATATTATATATATATTTACCACCCGCTATTCGTTCGCGCCATATACCACGCACCCTGCATGCAACGCCCGTTATAGCAGAGAATTAATATTGTCTCGCGCTATGTAACGATGCACTTCCGTTAATCAATTTATAAATGTGATATTCATTGAGAAAATAAAATTATTCTAATTGAAACACATTGATTTTATTCAAGGTGAGATATAATTGTCAACCAAATGATGATTTTTTTTTTTTACTTGACATTAATCAAGAATTATTTTGCATCGAATTTTTTTATGGGTTCTATTTATTAACTGTTAATCATTTTTATTTTATATTAATACGGAAATTCATATGAATTTGATAATTTTTCAATTTTTTCGTATCAAAAAATTGGTTGGCGCCTTGCTCGTAAGAATTACAATCGGCCGAAGAAAATTCGCACTAAGTAAAGATGAATGGAAGTGGAACTGAACAACAGCCTTACTGGTTATCGCTAACAACCAACATAACACGTGCCATATGAAGCAACAAGATCACTTGCTGAATTGAGAGAAATTTCAATTGAAAGAAAACCTGTCGGCAGCAATCGGTGCTGGGATCGAACCCACAATCTTTCGATTACTAGTTTCACACGGCGACATTTAGCTACTGATCAACCATAATAACGTATACATATCATAACCATTTAAGCCGAGTCTATTACGAATATACGTAAATACTGTGATCTTACAACTAAGGAAAAAATAATTGTGAAATATTTTTGTAATACTTTATTACTGTTCGGTCATTGTACTTTTGTATAACGACGATAATAATTTATTTTTCCACCTAAATTACTGCGTTGTGTAATGAATTAGCCTATATATATTCATACAGTTATCTAATGCACTGTTACAGTATGCATCGCGCTAGACTGGTGTGCAGACATACCAAATGCTATAATATTATATGAATCTATTATTATTATTACGACGTGAAAGAAAAAAAAATTATTAGTGATAATATTTAACTACTGGTATATCTATATATCTTTGCGCAATTCCCATATCTACGTTCAATAGGCATCAATTAATAAATAACTCATGCATAAAAAAGAATTTATTGCAAAGAGGTTGAAAAAAATTTTCATTTGAAAGCAGAGAAAAAAAATAAAATAAAAATTCACGATTAATAGAAACAATAGAACAGATTATCAGATTATAAATCCGTTTACAACCGTCACACATTTACTGTCACATGTATGTGTGTATGTTTATATATATATTTTCTTTTGTATATAAGGTCAAAGCCCACTTTCTTGTTATATGCTACTGCCACCAACAAGCACCGCGAGATCCTCTCGCAAGAGGGAAGAGTGCACATATGTATTCTGTCGTCTTGGCGGCGGGTCTCTCTTCCCCTATAGCACTGTAATGGCTTCCCATAAAAGCGGATCGCATTCTCACGATCGTGTGCCACGTATACGCCTCGCGACGACGCCGGGGCCCCACATTTACATGAGGATAATGCGCGCACAGCCGGTTGGGACCAATCGTCGTGACTCTCTCAAACGTGGAGAGAAAGAAAGAAATAAAAAAAAATATACATATACACTCTCATCTAAAGACTTTTCTCCTACATTCGGATAACGAACCATCGCCACTACTATTTCTCTTCCACTCTTTTTTCTGGCCCGCGCCCCCACACAAAATAACATAATGAACGTTTGTCGTTTGAATTTTTGGGCCACGATTTGCACGATTCTGCTGTTTTATGTTTTGGAGTGATATAAGGGAGTGACGTTTTGTTTTTGTTCATTCTATGTTGTAAACGTTTCGATCCTCTGTAGATTATCATAAACTAAATAGAATGATAAGATTGCAAATTTTTTTCATGCTTTCTCATTATATGTCGATACTGTTGATGATACTTTTCAATTTTTGACCTTGTCAGACCAAGTAAAAACAAAGGAATTTTTTTACTTTCGAAATCATTTTGGTGTATGTACTGGTGTTGAACCATATCACGATTATTACTCAAATTAATATAATGATGCAAAAAAGAGAAAAAAAAATAGCATACAGCAAGTGAATTTTTCGAACGGTAAACAATAATTTTACCATCATAACAATAAAAAAAAAATATTCTGCATCTTACTGTGTTGCAATGCCACTTTTGGTAATGACCACAGTAAAAATTCATCGTAACGTTGAAAGATAATAAAAATTACACAATTTACAAATTAAAAAACTTGTGTAAAAATTTCTCTGAATATACAATTGCAAATAAATATTCACAGACACATTAATATTCATTTCTCATAATAGCAAATATATTGTGGATGAATTAAAATTGCAGAGAAATCTCATTGCTAAAAGAATTTTTATCAATTATCGTTACATACCTATATATATATATGTATACATATATATATTCTCTTGATGTAAATGCATATACAAAAGCTAAAGTGAATGAGGTAACGGGCACGAGAGATTCAATATATATACAGGTGTACATATACGTATATACTACTTAAATAAGAAAAGAAGAACCCAACATATACGTGTGGGAAAATGTTATTGAAATTCTTGTCGAGGACGAGCACATGCAGGAGACACGTCGACGACGACGACGACGAAGACGAAAACGACGATGCGGTATTGCGGGACCCCGTTAGGAGACTTCAAGGATATCCTGTGTCGCGTATAGAATATACTCGTTCGTGTGCGAGTGCAAGCGAGAAGTGTGAATTACATCAGCTGTTCGCTTTCACAGTGTGTCTCACTACTCTATATGTATACGGTATTATTCGTAAAATTAAAAAGACATTGATGCATTTATATATAAAATAACAATGAAATAAATATGATTATAATTAATTTAGGAAGGATATTAAAATCCTTTTCAATTATTTTTTTTTATTCTTTTTGGCGTGATATAAAGAATTACAATGACAATCATTTGCCAATGACAAAATAGTGAATGAAATAATTATTTTGTTAAAAGAGAAACAAGAGGATTCTTCTTTATTTCTCTACTTCATTTATTAAATTTTATTCTTAGCTATGAAAAAATTGTGGACAATGATATTTATGTACACAATTAAGCTGTAATTAAGTAATGTACTGAGGATTTACAGTGATTGATACTGATAATGTTTTCCCACCGTACGTTAAAGAGATAAGAAAGAATGGAGGAGAAAAAATGTTGAAATAAATTTGTGAGTCGTTAAGTCAATTTTAAAATGTGTTTGTGGAGTATATGAATGTGTGAATGGGTGAATCATTTAAAGATTCAGAGTGAGAGAGAGAGGGAGAAGGGTCGTTTGGTCACACATAATGTGATAATTTCCATCAAGAGACATATCTGCGGGTTTGTGTTTGACTAACACGATTAGAGTGTTAGTATGCAGTCTTTATCTTATATTTAAACATTAAACGTTTTAATACAACCATATAAATGTAGCTTTTATAATTTTGTATCTCTCATTCATAGAATACCCAATGTATACCATGATAATATTAATGAATAATTCAATGTTTTTTTCTTTATGTAATTGCATTATTTTAATTAAATTTCACTCATAAAAATATTTAATCATTATCCAATCACTTTTTCTTTCGTATACGTTTTCTTTTTTTTTTTTATATTTACAAGGACAATAAAATTAATATTGAATTATAATAAATTATATTCTCAGTCGTCTTTTTTTTCGAATAAAAAATGAAAATAATTTATTTCAACACAACTGTGCAATTACAATTCAAAGATAGAATTTTTTTAAGGATGCAAAATCAATTTCGTCAATTTTTCTATTCTCGATTCTTTCAAGTGGATGTAAAATATATTCATTTATGTTTCGCTTAGGGAACTTATTGTGAGATGTGGGAGCACTATGAGACGATGAAGCATCATGATGAGGGATACGAGAAAATTTCAGCGAGGCAAGGCGCCGCCGCCGCCGCCATTGTGAATGAAAATAATTGCAGCGGCTCGCGGGACCCCGCAGGTCGCATGTAATTTATATCATGCCATCTCGGTGGATCCTACGAGGTTATAAATGTCGACGAGAGCCAACGGATGGAAAAGCTTTCACAAGAGAACACTCGACGTGAGCGACCAGATCATCGCGCATATAAAGTAACATCATAGTTTATTTTCATATATTAATACACTAAAACATTTATAAACAAAAAATACAAAGCATCAATATTTCTCTTTCTCATTTATAAAATATCTACTGCAACTATTTTGCTATATATTATTAATAAATGACCAATTATTTACATGAAACCTATCATCGCTCGAATGATTGAATTAATTATAGAGAAGACATTTTTTTTTTGGGGATCAATTCAATTTTTTATATTTATAATAAATATACCGGACGACAGGATTTATCCATAAGAGGCAGATCAGAAGACACTGTGTTTTCTCGGGGTATGTTTATATTTTAAATGTTACAAGTAAACAGATAAATTAGTCTCTGATTAGACGGTGCATATAGACGTTCGTCGTTGTTTTTCTGTTGTGCGAGCGTGGCCGCGTGCGTGTTTACTCTCGCTTTTGAGAGAAAAATGTGTCCGTCGTATAAGGAAAACGGTTCGCGTATAGATGCGAGATTGTGCACATGATGAGGGGAAAAGAATGAAAGTCAAACGAGACTATATTACGATGGATGGAAGAGGAGATATAACTAACTAACTAACAATAATATCACTCCAATATGGATAAGAAACAAAAAAAAATATCTGCATTTGAATTATTATCATTTGAGTATCGCAACAATTAATTTTATATTTTCAATCTTTCATTTTATTCGTGTATTTATAATTATTTATCTGCATTTATCTATTTAATGACGTTTGAGTATTCATTAATTTTTCGGTGTGTGAGCATCAAATTACACATGAGATTTGCCAACTTGGTACAATGGTGTGTTTTTCTTTCATTCCTATTTTTCTCTTGATGGTCAAAACGAATAAGTGCACATTAAAGAAACGATTAAAAAAAAAGAGGCCGGAAATATTTCCCTTTCTTCATTTGAAATGAGTCCATGCATATACAGTCACTCAGCTGCTCATACGTATTATTAGTTTGTAAACAGTTTCACTTTTTTTTTCTTCGTTATTCTAGTGATTCACGCTGTTATGGGGTTCGCCAAACTGCGAAGATACACTCAGGATCTCATATGGAACAATCAAGTTCTGACGTGTCGGTGAGGAAATTGATGTAGATATGAAGGGGAAAAAAATTCCAGCTAGATGAAATTAATGACAGTCATAAAATTGATTGAACTTACCAAATGAATAGTCAAGTGGGGTAAAACTTAGTGAACAAATATAAATACGTCACAATAAACTAATGCTAATATTGAACGTTGCTTTATTATTGTCAAGTTTTTCAATTTTCCCCAAGTCTTTATGCAACATATATTTTGAATTATCATTGTTATCATTATTATTATAGTAAGAAAATTTCTCAAAAGGTTAATTTTGAGTGAGAAAGAGGTTAATTGAAGTTCCGTTATATAAAATTGGCAAGTCATTGGATAGAAATAGCGCGCTAGGCATTCATTTCTATATACTACGCGGTGTTTTAACATTGTATCTGGATCAAGATCTATTTGATTTGAGTGTGCACGACGCGACATAGACTTTGTTTGTATATAAAGAGTATATATAACATTGGACTTTATATTTATCGAGAGTGACCGCACATGGACTCGCATAATTGCCCGAAGGTGAATTAAAATAAATTGACATGTCGATCTTTGGTATTGATCTTTCAAATAAAATTCTCTCTCCATCTTCTCTGTTTTCCTTATAATAAATTTCACAACAATATTTTACGATACTTTTCATTCAGAATGTTTATCAGCTTTATTTTGTTTCATCTGTACGTATATATCATTTTAATATACGACTTTCATCGTCTATGATGCACGACAATTGCATTGTTATAGAACCTTTTGAATCACGACATCATCGCGATAAATATAATTATGAAAATTCAATTGTTGATATTATTTTCATCGCATGTTCGTTCAGCGCATCAATATTCATACACGCGAATGTTTGCCAAGACTTGAAAATATATATTTGACTTACTTCCGGCATTTAATTTACAAAGATTCTTCTCATGTATCGGAATCAATTGAAATTGAAAAATAAACAAACAGAAGAAGACAAGAAAGAAAAAAATGAATAAATGAATAAATAAATAATAGAGATTAAGAAAATGGGAAAAAAATTAGAATAGATGAAAAGAGAATAGGGAAGATTGTTCCACTTTTACTGTAGATATTTCCTATACCAGGTAGACAGGATCAACGAGCGACATATAATGGAATACGTGATCCATCTCGCGGTGAAAACTTACGTGTATATGTGTATATATGTTTGTATATATGTCGACACGTGTGTGGATATTTGTTAGAGTTTGGTTGGTTTTATTTCGCGGTAGCGATTCCCTTTCAGCTTTTACAATTTCAAACTACTCTATGGCATTTCGTTTTAATTGAGAACTTTCAAATCGCGATGAAATATTTTTTGTCAAGCTTTTAAATCACTTGACGATCATCTGTGACTACTTTTCATAATTTATCTTTTTTAATTTTCGAGAAAAAACATGAGAAATTGCCATATATTTTTCGAATACAACTTCCTGTGTAATCACAACCAATATTTATATATATTTCTCCAACATTTACAATTGTAAAATTATATTAAACTTCCATTAATAAAATTTATACATTCATAATATATATTAAAATAACACTGTTTCATTTCGAAACATAATTATATTGAATAATGTTAACATTATATTGATATTAAAATTCGTTAAGGATTTAATTAGATGCCTAATACACATCAGAGTTAAATTACCTTCAATTTATTTTCCAAGTGAGAATAGCACACAGTATATACATATTATATACTCATTGCTTATGATGATTTGTAATTATATAGTAGAGCACATGAAATGGGCGTATATATACAGTGCTTATATATAGTTCACTCCCACGCGTCACACCAGCAAATGTTGTGTGTGCGAATCTTGAAAATCACCGACGATAATTTCTACTTTCCCATACGTAAATACATATAAACACACTTTGTGTGTAACACGACAATGAAAGTGTTATTCTATTTTTTTTTTTCTGTGGCTTTGGGTCATGAGTTTAGAAATTAACGGTTCCTTCACGCAGAACTAATAGAATTTTTCTCACCAACATATATAATATACATATGATTATATTAGTGAATTCGCTCTACCACATCAGAATTTATTTCCGGAAATATATTAGAATTAAAAAAACAATGAGGAATACAAATAGAAAATATAAATGATTTGCAGTGAGATTAATTTGAGTAGATGCACACGAACATTATTCACAAAATAAAATAATATCTTATGTATGAGTAGGTATATGTTTATAGAGAGGGCGAAAGAGAGAATAACTAGTGGGTGATCGTGATTGAGTGTTGTTCTTCAGTTACCAGTCGGTCGAGGTTTCTTCAGCAGTTCAAGTCTGCCTTGACCATATCAGGCCAATAATGTCTCTCACCGGTTTGTATATAATGTCCAATGAATTGTGTGATACTTGAATTGCGCGTTTTCCTCTTCCTCTCTCTTATACTCATCTTCTTTTTATTCTTTTTCTTTCCGGTTTTTTGTTTTGTTTTTTTTTTGTTTGTATCTTATAGGATTACTTTATGACGAGAGCTGGGGAAATTACAGCAAGTGTTCCTCTTCCCTATTAGCCTCGTTCGATTTCGAATTGTCTTATATGAATATGGCACATGTGGAGAATTATCTTTCTCTAGTGGATACGCGGAAATGAATAGTTTACATCAAATTTCATTTATTTGATTTGGAGATATTCCGATAATTTACATTTTATCAATTGTGAACGTAATGTATTTTTGTATTTATGACACAATTTAATGTAAGTGAAATTCAAACGTTGAAATTCAACGATTCAGGTATATAATTTCAATTGATATAGATTAATATGACGGGAAATTTGTGCCTTTGTAGAAAGTTGCAAGTAGTATGATATATCTCACAATTAAAGTCTAAATAAGGGCTATCTTAGTACGTCACGAAAATGATTTACACATCGAAGAATTTTAAAAGCCTATTATCAAATCAAAATTCTTTACCTCCGTTATCTGAACTATTTTTCACTTTCCAATTCATAATTCCTACGCTTTTTATCTATCAACTATGTTGTCATATCAGTGAATATTTTTTTTTTTTCTTATTCCGTCAACATTTGATATATAGAAAGAAAAATTCCGCAGAATTTAAATTGAATTCAGAAATTTTCTTCATGAATAATAAAAAAGAGAATGTGTAATGTGGATGTGTGAGAAAAATGGAATAAATGGTGGAGTTTCAAGTAGGGAAGTCGAGTAAGCACGACAACCACCTTGATGTTAAATCCCAAGTTCCCTCTCCCACAATGTCATCCACATCCTGGATTTACGCTCGAGTTCCCACATTTTTGCCCCTTCGTCTCTTCATCTAAAGCTTACAAGTTGCATATACAACAAACAACGCCGACAATCTCGTGGTAAGACACCAATTGAATCGTCGATGGAGCCAAAGATACCGTCCACTTTAATTTCTACGTATCATGTTCATAAGCTCACACCAAATTAATTCTCTCTGGTTCATCTCACCGCCTAAATGAGACAATAGTTCTTTCATACAACCATATATTTCGCCTCCTGACTCGCTTCAACGCTCACGCGCGCGATAGACCAACAGACAGTGAATAATAAAGAAATATCATTAGAATATTTCTTATTTTTAATTTCATTTTCTCGCACGTTTTTGCCCACTTTTACTTTCAATTTCAATTAAAAATTTCTGGTGACTCGATATCAATTTGAATATTCATTTTATTCAATACACAAAAAAATATATAAACTCATAATCATTAATAGAAGTAGACATTTATAAAGTGCATTGAGTTAAAAATTTCGTATGATACACAAATATATACAAAAACAGTTTTTTTTTTCTCAATTCTTTCATCTGCTTTCTCGTATTAAATCCACTACATTAACAGAAAAAAAATTTGGTAAATAAAAATGGCAACGTAATCTTCTGTATTTCTTTTTTTCCATTTTTACTATAATCATTATTTTCATTTAATTTTTTTGTCTTATTCAAATTAATTATTGAATAAGCTGTGTTTTAATAAATAAAAAAAGGTATTTTGTGTCATAAAAGCAAAAGCTTTATAACACAGATTACACGAGAAAGTTATATTATTTTCAATGGCGCGCCCGTCACTTCATCACGTACATTCATGTTTGACTGATTGCGAAGAAGCTAACACGTATAATAAACGCACAATCCTGACGCACAAAGCTATTACACGATTAACTATCATCCTAATACATATACACCCATATACACATTGCTGTTGTTATAAAATTAATTGAAAAGATATACCTTTATATGCCATTGCAAATTGACACAATGACAAGATAGAGTATAATGAATAAGATGGTGAGATTGAAGGAGAGAAAATATTATCACAGGATTTAACTGCAAACTTTTGCATCGTTTATGCCGACTGTATATTCGCAAGGCCGACTTACCGTCACGGCTCGCAGATCGATTTGATCGTGAACGATCGACCTCAGATTTATGAAGGCTCATAACGGTAATGAGGTGGTGGCTCTTCACTATTTTCCCTCTTGCATATTTACACATATAAATACATCATTTAAATTTATTCTCGTAGCAAATTGATGCTTTAATAGGTGACAATGTGCAACTAATCGTGAATACATTATATGATAATGATTAATCCTATGATATTTATAATAAATTTTATTTGATAAGTACCGTTAGATTGTTCATGAACAAATTAAATTATTGTATGATAAAGAAAATTTGATTTTTATGTTTTAATTAAAGTATTGATAGATATTCATGTTGAATATTTTTTTTACTCACCAGAATAGAAAAAAAATGATAAATATCCAAGTATCGTTGTCTCACGAAATGAGAAAAATAGCTGGCAGAAAATCACAACGGAGAATATTTCGGAGCA
Source organism: Meteorus colon (assembly GCA_030523085.1). Classification (NCBI taxonomy): domain Eukaryota; kingdom Metazoa; phylum Arthropoda; class Insecta; order Hymenoptera; family Braconidae; genus Meteorus; species Meteorus colon. Next base: position 13,818 of record JAPYZH010000406.1, read on the forward strand.
CTTTGTCTTTAAATGTAGTTGAGGAATGATAACAGTTACTACTAGTTTTCTTCTTTTATTTTCAATTGATTTAATAGTCGTTTACATATTTCGGATTCTATGAAGAAATATTTTCATGCTTCGATAGAATTCACTCTCTGCACTGATCGTTTTACGTCTTCAGCCGTATTAAAAATAAAAAATGTAGTGTGGTACGTATATAAATATTTAAGAACACCTGATATCACGTAATCGAGACGTAAAAGAAACCCTTGAAGAATGCGAAGTTGAGTGCACTTATGCGTTCATCGACGAAAAAACTTTAGAGTAAAAGAAAAAAAAATCTCCCGAAAAGTTTCTGTTCACATCCCAAAGTGGATATTAAAAACAAAAAAAAAACTGGCAGATGAAATAAAAAGCGAAAGCGAAAGAAGTGCAAGGAATTTTTTTTTTCAGTCCCTTCCTAACTGCTTTTTTTTATATTTTTGTGTTTTACTCTCTATCTTTTTCTCCCCTGTCTTCCCAAATTCTTCTTCATCAGTGTCTGTGTGAGGGAATCTCTCCCTACACCCGCCTCTTCTATCAAGGGCCCCCTTCAAAAAAAAAACAACCCGCCAGACGAGTTCTCTCCCACGACAACCCTGAATTTAATTTTATTCTTCAACAATATGAATTATGATTCGAAGAAAAAACTATTTACACTCCACGTTATTTAATTCCGTTCGTTATTATTTTATTAATGCCAAGAATATTTAATTTCTGATTCTACACAACACTCCGAAATTCATCAAATTGTTATTGAAATAATAAAATAAAATTGTCTGTTAAATGTTTATCAGAGAGATAATACAAAAAGGGTTGTTGTTATCGTTTTTCAAATTGTCAAGAGTGAATTGCGCGACGCGATAGAGAATGAATGTCCGTCTCACTACACACACGACTACGTTCCAACAACGGATGCAAACGCTCCGGTCGTCGGATTAGTACTGAGAAGGGGCCGTGGCTTCCACCGTCTCGCCGGCTGGATCCGACGCGTTGCGGGGAAACTGGCTCCGCTGCTGTATATATTGGTATGGTGTGTGAGTTTTAGCCGCTCTTGGGCGCTGCAGCGCCGGCACATTCATGCCTGCCGGTGGTGGTGCCCAGTCGCCGGTTTTCTGCGCGCTTGTTTTGCCTCTGGTGGGGACTCTCATCGCTTATATATTGTAAGATTGGAGTTTGTGCGGGTGCGGGGGCGGCATTTGGCTATGTATCGAGATGGTATAAACGGAGGGGTACACATTTTTACTGTTTTAGTCAAGAGGGGTACGCAGCAATACGAAAATCAGATGCTGGACCACGTTACGTGGGATTGAATTCCGAATGATTACATAAATATATAAATTTATGTACATTAGCTTGAGTAGGAAAAAAAAAACAAATTATTTGAATGTAAGAGAAATTACAATTCATTTTCGATTTTATTTATTCATGACATGACCGAAATTACTTTCCTACAATTTATTGATTCATAAAATACTCCAAAAATAAACCCAGCATGGAATTACTCATCATTATAATTTAAAAATAACATTTCAAAAGAAAAGAAAAAATAGACAAGGCTCAATTTCATAAACTAAATGAATTAAATATTCACAATTCTCAATCCACTTCCTATATTTTTCTACACGTCATATTTGACATGTTTTTTAAACTCACAATATCAAAGTGGATTGATCAGAAAAATATTTGTACACTGTATAAAGAAAATAGCACACGTGCAACTGGGCAACAGAGTGTGTGAGCGTTTGAGAAAAAAAGTGCAGCTGTCATAATACGAATGGCTCGTGCGTTGGACTCTCACGTATTGTCAGTGATGTGTAAGTGTATAACATAAAACAAGAATGAACTCGTATATACATATATGTATAGTTGAAATATATAGATCGATGTGTGCGAGTTTGGAAGGCGTATTGAAGACGATAGTGTGGTGAGATCCGGCGAGGAAGGAAAGAACGAAACGGAACGCAATGAAAAAGAACAGAAAAAAAAGGAACAAAACAGGCAACGCCAAGAGAAACAAGAGCGAAAGAGAGAGGGTGAGAGTTGTATTGGGAAAGGGAGAGACCGTCAAAGAGGGGCATGATTGCACGACAGCTGTTTCATACAATATATATATATATATATGTGTATGTATCGATTGTATATATGGTGCGTGCTTGTACATTCGCGTTAGGTGAAATCGCTTTTCGGATACGTGTGCGTGTAGGTGGAATTTCCATGGGGACGTTTATGTACTATAGGCACATGTATAAATGGGGAGATGAACGATGGGGAGTTATTGAGCTTGTCCTGCCGTTTTAGGGTTAGAGAATAGCTATAGTTATGAAGGGATGAGAATATTCTTCCCCTTGGCGATTGAAATAATTACACCAAGTCCTTGGGATTTAACAGGCAATTGTTGAAGTAATATATCACAAGATATTCATTTTTTATGCTTTTTTTTTCAACGCAATAAGTTTTATATTTATTATTAGAATGGAAGGGAAATTATTAACGTTGCGCACAGTCTCTGCAGGAGGAAGAAGTTTAATTATTTTATTTTAATGCGTCCGGAAGGTTAGAAGAATTATAACAAGATTGTTATTGGTTGTGATTTGGTGTAAATGAAGAGCACCACAATGTCATATTTATATATACACACACATTTCCAATAACAAAAAAAATATTCCCCATTTTCTGTTTGTCTAAATTCTCTTATCCTTTATAATATTACAATCAATTGTGGTATTATAGTATGAACACGTATTTTTGCGACATTGGACACAGTATTAAGAGACAAAGTTTCACCTGGGATGCGTCGAACACGAGCACAAATACACATACATATATACATATATATACATATCGTTTCATATATAAATAAAAATATATATGTATAGGTGCAGATACCTACATCAGATGTGTACGATGTCGACCACCTGAGTTGCACCATTTTTGCTCAGCCTCTGCTGTTGTTCTCGTTGTTGTCGTTGTTGTTGTCTCAAAGATATCGAGAAGAAGACGCGGACTCACCATACAAAATTTTTCTTGTGGTTACACCATCGTCGTCGCGCGCTAACCAAGAATTGGTTATGGAGAGTTTCGAAGGTACGAAGACGTAAAATTTGCGATTTATTTATGCCCCGCCCTTTCTTTATGTCGTCAGACTTCTACAAGAGAAAGAAAAATGTTTTAAAACAAAAATATAATAATAATAACAATAATGTAATAATAATGATAATAATAATAAAATAACTATGAGCACACACACACACACACACACACACGCAAAATAAAGTACATAAATATTTGTGGACCTGTCGGGCAAAATTTATTTTCTGTATATTTTCTTTATCGCTTTTTATTTCATTCCCAAATTTCATCACCACAGACAGATGTACATGTATATATGTATACCTATGTGAGAAATAATAATAATAATAAGTAGTGCTGATGGTATAAAAAATTTTCGAACAATCAACTTTAATAACAATATTTAAAAAGTGAAATTCGTGATTGTTCAACCTGTTTCGACTCTGAAAAAGAAAGAAAAAAAAAACAAAAAAGAAATAACTAGAATCGAAACCCATAAGTTTTATCCATTGCAATTTTTTTGGTATTGGAAGAAAAGTAAAAAAATAGTTTTAATTCAAGCGCATAATTTGAGATTTGATTCGAATATATGTAGGTGAAATTTTGTTATTAATTCCATACTGCAAATTATTTTATTTTAATTCGAATAGTTTTAATTTCTTTTTTTTTTTCTTTGAGGATATAATCATTTATATGGATTCACATACACATACATTTGTATTTATGCGACCGTACAATGTACTTGGCGCTTACATATATCAGCAAATCATCGTACGAAGATTCTTCACGTCACGTTCTATGGGGATCTACAAGTATGATAATATATTAATAGTAATTCTCGTTGTAGTTACATCAAATGGTTACGCCTCCCTTATATATTATATATTTTCAACCCATCAATTCTCTTCTCTTTACTTCTTTCATTTGCAGATATATAAATACATATATATATATATACATTATTATATTGCAGATGTGTATTCGTATATTTTGTCCTTGAGATTAACCAATATGGTGAGCCAATGTCATTATAAAAGCACCGCGATGATATTAATTTTATCTCCATTGAACCTTCATACACATTAAATGCAATTGAGTTTGAAATGAAAAATGAAGAAGGAATGAAATAAAAAATAATTGCAAGAACAATTAATCTGCAATTTCTCTCTTCACTCCATTTAAATATATGGATATATATTTGCGTGTATGAATACTTGCAACTTTGTGTGTAGGTTGGTCGTTTGTCTCTTAACGAGGTTGCGCCGCAGTGCGGCGGCTGCTTTATTATTATTCACCTGATTCCTTCGAAATGGTGTGCAAGTGAGAGAAAGAAAGAGAAAGACATGGGGCAGTGAATATATATATTTATATATTTATATATATGCTCCTCGCAGTGTGAATTAGCATAAGTAGCGTGCTACCAAGTTAATATCACGTGCACGTAAGCCACTCTACTACATATAACTTGTCGTTTTATTATTCTTATAGACGACCTTAAACGATAATATCCGAAAAAATTTCACTAAATTCCACATGGAAGACTGAGAATTTTTAAAAAATATCCTTTCCATTTTTTTTTTTCGTACGGTTTTTACAGGAATGGAGTCCTTGGATCTTTACGTAATAGATTGAGGGGTCAATTTGTTGGAAGAGTTGAGAATATTGATTTTTTTCATTAGGTTTTACGTAAAAACTGCAGTGTGGTTTTTATATGTGAATTTTGCAGTTCGTAATTCTGAGAATTTTTCAAACAATATATTTTGGAAATTATACAAATTATCCATCAATTCAGCTGAAAATAGGTTCATAGATGTCTAATTATTAATATTAAATCAGCTAGACATTTTTTTATTCACTAAAATAATCACTAATAAAATTCAATTGAATTCGCTTGAATTTATTCTCTTCTCTCCATCGATTTCTCGAAGACTAGTCAGATGGAATACTACAAAAATAATTCAATCCAATTTTCTAACTTTTCCTGCATCCATTTAAAATCCGCAAAAATAATTTCAAACTTTCCACATACTCACGCAATAAAAATAAATAAATAAAAGCAGAATGAAAAAACATCAATAATGAGCATGTGACGTGTGGCGCGCGCATTGACAGCAAACGAAACGTAAACCTACACATTTTAAACGAGTTGTGGCGCGTCACGAGACGAGAGATTGGCAACTTCTGAATGCATAGACAAGTCGCACAACTACTATATACTAGCCGCAGTCGCCTTGGGAAGGCAATCCAGATATCTCGGCTTCCAGTGAGAAATTGTCGCTTTGCATAAACAGTGTCTAGAGAAGTGAGTGTGATATATGTATACTCGAATACATATATATACATGTCCTACAATACATTACCAATACGATGGAAATTGGAAGAGACATTCAAACACACTTTGCGACGCGACACGATGGCGCAGACTATTCGCGCGCGTGCTCGCGATAAATCCAACGCAGATGGCACTTATGTCGTTCATGTTGACACTATCCTGACTTTTAATGACGACATAGATGAACTCTAAAACGAATGTGAAGAAAGGTGTGAAAAAGACAAAAAAGAAAAGACGGAATAAAACACTGCATGGAACATTAGAGAGATAAAATGATAAGAATTTATTTATGACACACAGGAAAGTTATTATGTATGAAGAAATTACGTAAATATATTAATCAATCAATTCGCTGTCACTTTGAATTAATTCACAGAAATTATCAACTGTCAATTAATACGAAAATTTATTAAATAACATCAAGATAACTACCAATAGTTAAATATTAATATTATTTTTGGTCTCATTTCTGTCCAAAATTTATTGTGATTTTTTTCTTCTATATTTTACCGTTCCTTCTCAGTATTTTTATAATTAATGTAACTGATTCATTTATTAACGTGTGTTAATGTACTCATTTTATTTACCTCATTTATACTTCTATGTCAAGATGTAGGGATAAGAATAAATTTACGACACACTGGAAAATTATTACGTGTTAATACAATGATGTAAATATTAATCAATCAACTCTCCATCACAAACGATATATATCCTGAGAAATTATTTCTCCACAACAAATAAACGAACAAAATACTAAATGAATAAATAAATAATCAGAATAAATCTTATTAGTGAAGATATATGTTGTTAAATTTTATATCCTTGATGATATACGGCATGAAAATTTCACTACAGCTCTCTTCAATCACAAAGAACGTATACATACATACATATATGTAGGATTACATTGCGATATGTAATTTAATAAATATCTTATCAATCTATTAAAATGGGCGCGGGCTAATGCTTTTGCATTTGCGTATAAGGAAAGAAATTTTCACGCTACAGACTTTCTTCATGTTGTATATGCAAATTTCACACGCGTTCCCTCCGTACATATTCCTTATACATTTACTTCATACATATATATTCAATCTATTTTTTTATTCATTCATTTTATCATCATTATTATTTCTCTCTTTTTGTCTATTCTTACAATTCTATTGGTGAGCTTGAACAGGTGCCCTAAGGCTACTGTTTTCACGCCAGCATTCGTCGAGCATTTGTTATGATTAGGACTGCGAATACGAATTTATTTTTCATTTATTTATTTTCTTGGATTTTTATTAAATATAGACATTTAATGGATACATATTGAACCGTCGTTTTCACGCTACATTTGTATCACTGCCTGCGGTATGATTGTGTTTATATGAATACAAAAATTATACAAGTTCAATCAGCGTTTACTCTATATAACTTTATCTTTGTTATAAATTATCAAATAGTAACGATATATCTACACTTGACTCGGTGTTTCAATATATATATAATATATTGTAAATGTAAATTATTTCTGTGTATCTCATAGTTTTATCATTCATCTAATTAAACAATTTAATTATTTCTGCTCACGTATGATTGTTGATTGTGCCAATGTGATATTATTTGTTCATATGTGTGGTACATGTTTGTATTTGTATGTATTTATAATGTGCCGCCACGCGCAAACGTTCACCACAAACGCTCGTGGCTAACAACTCTGATTACCTCTCGCGATATTCACTGCTTTTACACACCAGTATCGTATGTATATGTACATGGATATTTATGTATGCATTGCAAATTTTAATTTATAATATCTAGCAACTTATGAGACATTGCGCGCGCGTTTACGCAATTTCTTCTCTATCCTTATTAATTATTCGCTTCCGTGTGTCATTGAAGAATCGTGCGGAGTAATTCTTTTTTATGTATCTGAATAATTTGATCGAGGAAAACAATCAGCTGATATTAATTTTATATTGCTCTTCATTTGTATTTTATTATTTTTTTATATTAAAATTGTTTAATGATGAGACTGGATGGAAAGCTCGACAATTTTTTTTACTGCACATGCGTATATAAATACTGCAACGTCCTTAATTTTCGTCCAACATTTTTATAAATAATAATTGTGGACCTTTACGTTTCATTTTCAGTCATTAATATCTGATTTTTTTGTTTATATTTGTTATCTTTTAATGACAAAAAAAATGAAATTGTACCACTGTGTGTTCATGTGTGAGTGGTGGTTGAATTTATGAATGTGCATTGAGGAGGTGTAACAACAGTTTTTGATGGGCCTCGTTAGTGAACGTAACGGTATAGAACATAAAGCTACGTAATTGCATTGAGAACAATTGGAAGCAGGACGGAAAAGACGAATGAACGCGTCGCAAACATATCCATGTATATATATATATATACATTGTACATTTGTAGATGTATAGAATATATCAGTATAGATATAGGTATATAGCATGAACTTAGTGAATAAGTCAACAATTCTTGTTGTGAAATTTTTATTTAAATTCATCATTAACGTCGATTAGCAACAGCAACATATGCGCAAAGTTTATGCGTCAAGACTTTGATGTTTTTGAATATATATATATATATATATATTGCAAAATGTTCTCGGACTCATCACACATATATAATAGAGTAAGGGAGTTATGTAGGAAAAATCATAAAACAAGAAGACCGACAGACGCCAACTCTCTGTCGGTATTATAAGAGATGTGTGAGACTAATTGGTTGAGCAGTAGTCTTTAGACGCTTATGTTAGCGGCGAATGTAAAATGGCATAGACACATATTAGTATATGTACCCGACTTTGTTAAAACAACTCGAGCGTTGCATAGAGATTTGAATTTTTTTTTCTTATAGTACTTGCGAAGAGGGGAGACAAAAAATAATGTGTTTTTTCTTCTTTTCAATTTGCATTTGTTGCATTGAAGGTTTTTTTGTGGAGCACATGTGCTCGAGTTTATAGATGTGTTTAATGCACCGAGCTGGAATTTATTCATTTTTTCCTTCTCAACATCTGCAGCTGACTTGAATTACTCTTTGGACTTCATTTATTTTTTATTCTGTTTCGCGATTACGTGGATTGTTCTGATTTTATTTTTTTGGCTCCAAGTGGGTTTGGAAATGTTTTTATAGTCAAGATTTTGAATAGTGAGATTCTTAGCAGATGAGATTAGTACACAAATGAGTAAGGAACTTCGCAACTAAGAAAGGATTTCTTAGAATTTAGATAGTGGATAATAAAAACTATTTAACTTGAGATTCGAATATTGTTGCGAAATAAATTCTTATGATGTTGAACAGATTATGAAGAATATTTTAGGCAAGATTCCCATGGCTGAATTTTTGTTTTTTTTGTTCGTTGTTTTATATGTTGATATTTATATTGCGGTAGAGAAAAGAATTCATCTTCATGCGTGGGATGGTTATTTATGTATTTATTTATTTATGTTTTTTTTGTCTCAATCTCTCCATTCACATTCCTATCCCCATATATTTACTATTTCCTCGTTATACTGAACGTGAAACAAGCGCTCTGAACAACCAACACAAAAATTCTCCTCTCAGTGTTTCAATGCGGGACAAAACAAGATTATCAGTGAAAGTGACAATGTATACGACGATGCTTATAATCGACATAAAATCGAAACACGATATCTACACAACAAAGCTCTTGTATTACGCCAACATTAATTTATGAACAACAAAATCCAAATATACATAATGAAAAAAAAAAAACAAAAATAAAATATTTAACAATGAATGAATAGAGATAACGGAAAATTCTCACGCAATATAAATAAAATTCCTTCACTCGTGTTCTAATTTATTTTTTTCCGATAAAAATAATGTCATTGAAGTGATGATAATCCACAGGAAGCGAAGTAACTTTCTATCGTAAAATAAAAAAAAGTGGAAGATTTAATTGAATTTCCATACTCGTGAAGTATTTCAATCAATCGATCAAGTATACAATCATTAATGGTAATAAACTTCAAACGACTTCGCATTGATGAATTTTCGTGGCACTGCAATTCGAATTATCACAGTAGTACACTCAACAAAACTATAACTCATTGCATTCTCAATCTTATTTTAACCTACTATTCAAATTAGTACTTTTCACTCCTCTCCTTTTAGTCATTATTAACTACATACTCTATTTCCCTTATCTTTTCTCCACATAGCCATAAAACAAAAATTTTATCAATCGACTAATCCATATATAACTAAACAAATTGAACTTCTTCTCCCAATCTCCCAGAAATTTCCCTGAGGATCCCATCTTGCCCGACTATTCCCTATACATGAACAATCTGCTTCTATACTCCTTCAATAAATCGTAGATGAACTCGATGTGCGGCCTTATTCAGCATATTTGGCTGACAAGAAAGAGGCGCCGCGGCCGGGCGGCAGGTGCAAGAGCAAAAGAGTATCGAGGCCGACGACAATATATACCAACACAAACACCCATATACACATACCAATACATAAAATAAAACATTTAACGAGGAATGGATATACACATGGGGAAAAAAAATCCAAACCAAATAGCTATATGCGCGCGCGCGGCCAATAGCACCCATATTCCTAGGAATATATATTTTCTTTCGAGCATTTATAAAACCGCGGCGCTTTCGTGTCGATAACAAATCGTGATGGTGCGTCCAGTGAACGAACGTTCGCGCGCGCGATACGTATCAAAGCGCTGTGCGCTTTCTAAGGATGCGAACGTATACCATGAGGGGAAAAATTTTTCTGACAAGTCAAAGCCTGATGTATATGTATAAATATATATATATATGTATATAAATTACTATACGTTGGGCAGCAGGTGGATAAGTTGGAAAATGAACGTCGCATATTTTTAATTTATTTTTATTTATTTATACTTCGTAGAATTATATTCAAATCTGTATATTCATTTTAATATGCCTTCAATAAAATCAAATTCCCCTTCAATAAATACAAATACAATTTTATTCTCGCCGTATAACACTTTCATTTATGTGTAAATACATAAATAAATAAATATATTGAGTACTATTTTCATTCAAGCATTCCTTTCGTTATTAATATAATCGGACAATAAAATAATGAATAGATAAATAAAAATTAAATAAATAACAATGAGCTGTTGGATAAAATGACAATGAAACATATGTGAAATTTATTTACGAAACTTTCTAAATTAAAAATAAGATTTTTAATGTTTCAATCGTATACACATGCAGATATATATTTATATAGAGGTTATAAACATCTGTGTGTAAAAGATAGACGATTGCTTGATGATACGATATAAGAGAGTCAATCGATCTTTTATCTACCTACACATGTGCTGCAGGGTTGTCCTGAGGTCACAATGAATCGAAAGGTCATCCGATCACTCCGGACATCGCACACACAACGAGATACATTCGAATTGCATTCAGACAACTTACAGGTACAATTATATTCATATATAATCATTCATCAGAAAATTACAGCAAGCGAAACAATGGGGAAGAAATCGAACGAAATAAATAATATCCGAATGTTTGAATTAAAATATTGTCATAATGAATCTCTATACTTCCTTGAACAATTTACTCACTAAATTATTCCCTAGTGAAGATTCATTCATGAAGAATCATCCACCAGATTTATTTTCTTCATCCACCTCATTTTTTATTTATGCAATATATAAACTATTTTGTGTTGTGTAAAATATTCAGTGATAAATATAGATCAAACGTTCATCATTCAATCACTATCGACCACTTTCTAAGAAGACAAAAGAAAATGCCTAACAGTATAAGGTATGAAACGAGTAAAAATGTATTCAATTGTGGACAATTCCTGGCGCGGATCGGTATACGATAAGGGAATTATCGATGGTTCATTGATCGTTGCAATGTATTGCAGTGACCATGATTCGCACGTTTACACGCATGTGCATTTGCACATGTGATATATATGTATACAATATATATAAAGAGAGAATAAGAAATAGCAAGAGAGGAGTCACTATCGAGCTCAACCATCGACGACCATCATCCGGGAACTTTCTAAGGACGCGGATACGCGAGATTATCCAGCGCTAATGAAGCTATCTCCTCAGATAGACTTGGCATTGCTTGGTGCGATTATAGCTACTATACGACGTAAAAGTTTGTTAAACTCACTCAAGACACTGTGTACCTGTGCGCGCGTGCGTGTATGCTCCAGGTAGTCGCATACTCACGCGCCAGTCACAGTAATTAAGATACGAGGTCACCTACATCGACAGCATCAGGGAGAAATGCTCACAGGGCATTCACTTTTCATTTGACCTCTTCTTCTCAATATATACAATGTACATATTATATTTCACACGAAAATATTACGAAAAAGAAAATTATTTACAATATTTTATCTTTATTTTCTTCTTTGATTTAATAAATCATTTCGAAAAGTGGATGGATGGGTGTGGTATTTGTCTATATAATTTTCTCCTATTTTTCGTTGTTTTAAGAAATTTTACAAAATTTTGGTGGGTGTGTAAAAGTATAAATATGTAGATGTGTAAGAATATAATGAGATATTACCACACATATATGTATATTTTATTAGAGGTAGTAATGACCTCTTCACACTGAATGATTTCGCTAATAACTCAGTGAATCCTTCACTCACAGTAAGTGATATGTGTATGGATGTATACAGACACAACTAAAAGACAATTGAATTGTTTGAAGTAAAAGAGGTAATTATGATTGTTATTCTCTATTACATAGTAAGGACAGTATTACAAAGAAGATTACGTTTTTGTGTTCTTCCAAAATTAGATAAAATACAAGAATGTAATTAAGTGGAGTATGATAAAATAATTTTAAAGTATTATCGAGTTATTGTATGAAAAAAAAATATTTTCCAATTGATTCATCTACAGATTTGACAATTGAGTATGAATATGTGGAATTCCTGAGCATAAATAAAATTATACAATGATCCATGAGGTACCATGAAGTTTTTTTTTTATCAAGAATTAAATGCATATAAAACAAAAGGCAAAGTCAGCGCGTCAAAAGTATCCACGCCCGGTGCACACTTCAGACCCCGTTGTAATGAACGAGGGGAAAGTCTTTCCGTATGTATATCGCAGACGAGTCACCCTGCATATTTAAATATATATATATATATATATATAAGCATGCACACGGTGTTACGCGACTCCCACGTTATCGTATCGTTGAATTCTCGCTATAAATTTACCGTCGTTCGACATTATCCCGCGGCTGAACATATAGGCGTGACCTATCTTATACTATCAACTGATATATAAACACACATATATACTATAGTTGTTACATATATGTATGTATAGAAGACTATTCTGCTTAGGCGGACGTCACGACCCATTGGAGAACTGCACGGGTGAGCCTTCCTCAGGAATTCGCATCTCTTGTCGTCGTGTCACGACAGTTCTATATAATTCACATATAAATATTTATGAAGAAAAACTCCACCATCTGACAAACATTTAATTATTTCCGTTCGATGACAGATATTGACAGTGATCATCTGGGAAAAAAACATTGACATGTTAATATTATGGACTGAAGGAATTGGAATGAATTATTTTAGGTTGGAATAGAAATTACATTCAGTGTAGGAATTGATGAACAATATCTGAAATATTACGAAACAGTTAAAAATAATGTAGATATATATACATATATATTTATATTATAGTCAATTTATATTTGAAAGAATGACTCAACAGCACATGAGAACAGGAATTTTAAGAGAAACGAGTAATGCGATTTTGCCACAATGGATGTATAATAATCTTTGGAAATATATATACACATGTATACTTACATTTATGCATGATGGTTGGTTACCTTCGACATGAGCTCTCATACAAATATATCCTTGACCACTCGGACCAACTTTGCAATCAATTTGGTGGCACCCAACCCCATACCCACCACGGGACGTTCACGAGCGCATAACCGGGCGATAAACTCCACAGACGTATAGTCCAGGATTTATTACAAATTATTTTTACTCGTCTTGCCTTTGCATACTTGCGTTTATGATTTTTTTTCAAACGCTACACATACGCATAGATTTATACATATGTATTTATGATCATATATATAGTAATTTTTCACTTTTATGTACAGTGGATCCTTTGATAAATCAGACTGTGGGTTGACTGAATGAAAAAAATATTGAGGTAAATATTAAGTTCTATTATCAAACTAAATATGACAATAAATTGTAACTCTACATTTAATAACTGTAGGATAAATTCTCCAAATAATTTATTAACTGAGTCAGGTTGAAAGTATAAACTGTTAATTATTTTTATTATAAGAATAATTATAAATTAATGAGACTTTCACCAATCATCAAAATAAAAATATTCGTTTTGTAGGTTGAATTCAATTAATTCTATCTTATGTTTGATAAAACTTCTTCATTTCTTTAGTCTTTCAATTTTTTTTTGTAAAACTACGATTTTCAACTTAGTTTTTTCATTAATTAATCAAAAACTCTGACCCCATTTGCTGAAATACGAAACGCTCAGAGGGGTTGAATAGATTGCCGAAAAAAATTTGCGGTGCTGCTTGATGAAAATAAGAAATAGTAAATACCCTCTTCCTTTTCTCATTTACATTTATTTCTATCTTTTTTTCTTCATTCATTCGTTGTGTAATGGTATATACGGCGGTCAGGGCATTTTCCAAGACTAATCAGCACAAAACCTCCAGCAGAGTCCGTGACTAACGTTGCGTAGAATGGAGTGAATGAAATGCCTTTTCTCTACCCTGTCTCTCACTCTCTTCTAGTTTTGCCCCGTCGGCTTCACCGTACATTGGTCAGTGTGGTTTGTGTATATGTGTGTCTATATACACACATATTATATACATACCTGGAGTGTGCGCCTCAAGGTCTGGTCGGCACAAACGAGAAACTAAAAGTGACCTGGCCCTCACCTTCCTCAAATCTTTTCGTTGTGTTTGCAATACATTATTTTTTATTATTTTTCACCACATTTAATATTTTTTTTTTCTACTCTTTCTCATCGTCGTCACGCATTTTATTTCGCCTGCACGCAAATGTTTTATTTCAATTTTGTTTTATTCATGTCGCCGCGATGGCTCATTAACTTCTAGGCGATCAGTCAATCGACGAACGTATATATTTCCTCATGAACTATTATATTATGTTTTAACTGTAATAGATTTATTTTTGTCGCTCACGTCATTTCTATAATAGAGTATATACACACATATCTATATATTATGTACTATATATCAATAGAGAGGTATTTATATATATATGGGGACTAATTGACTTCCACTAAGGACGAACGTTTCAAAGAACCGTTCCAAATACTGACCATCAGTTATATTTATTTCTCGCTCCTCTACTTTGACACACGATACACTTGATGATAATAATTTTGCATTTCTGCAAGTTTTAACTAGAATTGTATTTTTAAATTCAAAAATTCTTTTCTGGTATATTTCTTTGTAATTGATACTCACATCTAATAATATTGCAAGAAAACTTGCAAGATAAAATTGATGCCTTAAATAAATTATTGATTGGAAAGTAAAAAAATATTTGTAATAATAAAAAAAACTATGAACAAATACTGCGCTGTAAATTATTCAGTGGGAATAAAATGAATGTCAGTGTAGTATACTAAAAAAAATGAACGGTAAAATGAATTTCTCGTTGTTACAGACGATAGAGCACACCCTGTGCTATTCATAAACAAAAAAATAATCCCCATTAATAAGATACTTAGCCTATTTCACGTCTGGTCCCGCTATCATCCAGTTAATAACCTATTTCACATCATCACTTCAATTGTCTCATCTATAACCCGTCAATTAAATACTTATTATCATCAAACATTGTAACAGTGCAACAACAATTCAACTGATGCAAGTATTAAATACATACAGCGTTGTTATATGAAGTACCGTCGCCATTATTCTCATAATTTCAATGGAAAAAACATTTTCCCACCCACTGTCTTTGCGATATTTCATCCATGTATGCCATTACGCCTTTATCTCTCACACTCACATGGGTGTTCATTATAAAAAAGAAAAAAAAAAACAGGATTTCATTTCACCTATCAAAGATTGCATTAATATTATTAACATATATTTATATAAATTTTCAATTATAAAACCATCGCAGTATCGATTTGTGAAATTGTGTCATCACGAAATCACTTTCATAACCTGATCAACAACTAACAACTATACTTATACATACACCAACGTATCTTCACATGACTAAATCCATATTTATGATAATTATGATATTATTATATCATAGAGTATATACGCAACAACTCCCTCGCTGAAAGGTAAATGTCAAAGACATATATTTTATTTCAACAAACAAAAGTCATTTGCATTATTGTACATACATCAACACATAGTATGAACACTTTAACGTGAAACAATACTCTGACGATTCCAATCAAAAGCGAATGAGCTGCTCAAGAAGAAATCAACAATATTACAAACGGATTTTCGTTGAATAATATAGTGGATACTCTTTTCATTCCAATGATTAATTGGCAATAATTATCAAATTCTTTAGGATTAAACAGAGGTTTTTTCTAATACATCAAAATCTCAATTCTACATTTTGTATTATTTGAGTTGCAGTGTTATTATTAAAACAAGAATGCACCATATCTATCCATTTTTCGATCTATAAATCTTATCAGTAGATCTTCGTGTCTTCATTCAATGCCAACAAAGGAAATTAGGTGCACCTGGTTGAGTGAAGTTACGTATTCGGGTACGTATAACACCTGTATTCACCAGGAATAGCCGAATAGCATGAATTTATGTACATAGATGTATATATATATACAAATAAGGAATAAATAAACATAAAAAACCAAAAGTAGAAGAAGTCGAGTTGTAATAAGGAAGGCCAATCCACGGTAGGCTGCTTCCAATGCTTCCGGTCGTGTCATTTTCCCACAATGCGACGTGCAAGACGGTTGACTGCGGCGACGTGGCCTCCTCCAGGCCATTGCCAGGAGAAGCGGCGAGAAAATTAGAGAGAGATGAGCAGACTTTTACTCATCGTGGACATTGACGTCTTCGCACTGTACAACGAGGTAATTAACGCTCAAGGACGTTTGTTTGAAACTACTTTACTTTCTTTTTCACTCAGACTTTATTATTTATCTTATGCATTTATTATTCATTATATTTTTTTCCTTGATTGTGTTGTTAATATTGTTTCTCTATTTTTTTATTCTAATTGATCTTGAGTTTGAAAAAAATGTCGCAGTGAAAAATAATGTGTGAATATTATTTGAAAGAAAATGCAATGCGTGTGAATAATTGCGTTGATACTTTGACTTTGAACTGTTGGTGAATGAAAGAAAAATTTTTTTTTTTTGATGTCAGGGTATATAAAGTTTAACTGAGCGTAGTTCCGATGCAATGTGTGTTGTATATGTGTAGGAGACAGTGAAGACAGATAAGTCGCACGATAGGGGAGGACGACACGAAATAGAACCGTCGAGAGACGTGCGGGTTCTTGTGTAGACGCTTGAAGAAAATGAGCCTGTTTGGGTTACCCTCTCACGCGATTTTACGATCATTCTTTACGATGCGCTCTCGCGTCTCGACGAGAATCACTACCTCCGCCTTTCGCCATCTAAAGGATATTTTTTATTTTGTTTTATTTATTTCCATTTATTTTTTTTCTTTTCAATAATTTTTTTGTTCCTTACTGTTTCATTTTCTACTGTTATTTTTCATTTATTTTGCTTTAAGCACCATGAAAACTGTCGCATAAATTATTGCACACGATTTACTACATTTTAGTACACTTCACATGATGGCAAAACACATTAAAACATTTTGTGTAAGTTGACTCACAAGCAATGTATGTAACAAGAGAAATAGCAGTCACACAATTTATTCATATTCGGTTTGGTTCAAAAGTGCAGTAGCAATTATTCTCAAAATTTGTTTCGAGGATTTAATAAATATTTGGTATTTTATTATTTCCTTCATTTTTATCACTATTCATTTCTGTCATGGTTGGTTCCCTTATTATTATTTACCAACAATTACAGTTCCGCTGATATAATACAACGCAAAAGTTTGATTACAACAACAAAAATTGTTTGTTCACTTTTGGAAAGTAGATAAAAATTGATTCATTTCATAGTTGATAAATGGAAACACATAAATCACCTCTTTCTTTTCTCCCTTCCGGATTAACAAATAATAAACGTGAATAATCAATAATAAAATCAATTGATAAATGATTATGGTAATAAATGAATGAACTGATTGATATGCAAACTATTTTTACTTATGTTTTTATATACAGAAATATTGGTCAATCAATTAACCGTTCATTTTTTTAGTTATTACAACACCTCTGTTTCCTCACTGAATATATTTACATGAAGAAATTTTTACACAAATTTTTAACACATAAACTGATTTCAACTATGTATCATCATAATCGCCGGACTAGATGTTACATCAGAACAAAATAAAACAATATTTCCATCCGTGGATAAATAAATAAAACATTCAGACCAATTTCACTAAATATTTTCATAAATTCCCATATCAAACTTTTAATTAGAGTACATAAAAACGATCAAAATAATCACAAAAATCAGGAATGTTAATACAACACACTCAAATACACCGCGAATATAATGATGCAATAGTGATTTCAATAAAGATCCAATTCGACATATTATAAAACCCTTTGCAATGGCACGCGATCCAAAACACACATAAATACCACTAAATACCCACAATTAATCTTGTTTTATACCTAAGCCTTTCATGCATTCGAACATATATATATATAGATATAAAACATTGGCGGCTTCCGCAATGGATATCCACGTCACGAGCGCAACTATGTATATACAAACTATGCTATTAAAAGTACACATCTCTACTCGAAGGCCCGAAAGTATCTTGGCATCCGGCGGCAAACTTTCCAAGCTCAGTCACGACTTACCAGTTCTATATGTGTGTGAAGACGGAAAGAAATGTTTTGTTTGTTCAATTTTATTTTATTTATATATATATATATATAGCTATACAAACTTGCATTGATGATCTTCATTTGTATCTAGAATAGCGTTTGGAAAATTAGAAATACCCACAGCGATATTTATCAATTAGTTGTTCTGTTAAATTGCATTGTCTATTGTTAAACCCTTTGTAGAATTGTTTTTTATCGATGAAACTTGTTTGTTAGAGCTCAATAGATTGTGTTTTATTTCTATTTAAGATAGTACACTTATAAATAATCTTAGGAAAATAAAAATAAGATTTAAAACGAACAGGAACGAATTAAATCAATCGATTTCGGCGCACGCCCTTCACTGTTCTCAATCATTCGACAATTTTCTATGACGTAATTAATTTTATTATAGAGCCGTGATAAATTATTCCAGAAGAATTCACTGTCATTATTTGAGTAGAAAAAATATCTCTAACGCCTGTTAATGAAATACTTTCGTACAGTTTTGATGTTAAAATTCTCAACATCTGTTCCAACCAATTTCAATTTGATATTTTATTTATTGAATCAAAATTGTAATTATTGACGCACGATTGAACTACGGGTAATCCGATGTGGTAATTAAATTATCATCAGTCGATTGCTCACGACAAAATCGAGCGCTATACTAAATTGATTTTGGTATAAAATATTAACGTGACAGTGAATTCTGTCAGGATTTATTAGTGTGTAAATTATACAGTCACCAGTCTGGCTGATTGTTCAGTATCAATATAGGACCTGATAAATATACGTATGGGGTAACACACCATGTATTATATTATACCAATGTATACATATGTATCCTGAATATACATAGATATGCACATACCTTGGCATATGGTGGATTGTGCATTCGTTCACGCATGAATTGGTTTGAAACCGCATTTTATCGACACAGCCCATCACACAATATAAAATGTGATCATGAAATTTATTTTATTAATCACCCTCTTCTCTGTTATACAAACTTTTCACATAAAACCTGTTCTCGAAAATGAATTAGAAAAAAAATGTCGTATTTTATGGAAATAACTTTACGAATATCTAATTAAACTTTCAGTAATTTAAATCCAAACTTTGACGCATCAATTGTGTTAAATGTGAAAGCAATAAATTTTTTTATTGAATCATAATTTTTATGTAACGATGATGAAGCAAAAATTCCATTTGATGAAGGTTAATTGGTCAACAAGTGTGAAATCCATAATGTTAATATACATCATGATGATTGAAGAAAGATAAAAATGTGAAGGAAGATGTGAAACTTAATTTTTTTGTGACAGAATTGAATTTGATTTCAGTACATCGCAAAATCAACACGCGTTACTGATTCTCCACTAATTACATTGCTTCGTTTATGTAGGACAGGAAAATAGCTTGGTCAATGTCTGATTCAATAATTAATCTTTCGTCGACCGAGTTTACTGAAGCATCAGATGAAGTTGGTGTGGGCTTTTATACGCCAATGTATCTTAATAATGCGATCAATGTTCCCTTCATTTCTGCTCTCATCTCACGAAACCTTCAGCCACTGTTGCATGCGTACATGTAAAGTATTTACAACCACGTTGAATGTTCTGCACACAGGACTGAAGCTTCAAGACGTTACGCTTGCGCGCCAATGAAGTGTCTCACGAGGATTGCATTCGCGCGAAGCGGATTGTTTGAACGCTTTTGCGCTCGCGCTCGACACGAGTAGTAGGCCAACAGAACGGGGACACGTGCGCGGTAAAGTGATGATGTACCTCATGAAAGAAAAAGAGAAAGAGAGAGCGCAAAAGACGTAAGATGTGAGAGATGAAAAGGCTATAGGCCAATTAATATTTAATAACTGAGAAATGGATGTATGCTGCACTAATTACCTGTCGGATAAAATGGATCGCATTGATTATACATTTAACTCATGAAATTATTTCTAATCAAATAATTGACAGTGTTTGATTTCAATCATTTATTTATAATGTTTTTCACTTTTTCAATGTTGATTCAATAATATTGGATATAATAATTTCGTTAATGTTCATTATTTTTTATGTCTGTACTAAAACGATTGAAATATCTTTCATAAATATTTTATTTTATTTTCAATCTTTGATGATAAACGTTCTTGGTGATGCAATAGAACTGTAGAATTTCACAGACTCAACATACAAAAAAATTATATTAGAACATTTATTTAATTCGAAATGATTTGTTATAATTTATAAAATGACTTTGTGATTATACGAAAGTGAAAAGTAATTTGAAGGATGTTTTCGATGATAATTTCTCGTACTTGTCCCTACTAAATAAATATTTTATTGGTGAAAAATATTAACAAGCAAAAGGTGATCTAGTGATAAATATTGTAATTAAATTTACCACATTTGGTTAGTTTTAGGATTATAAACAAACTCTTTAGAAATTTCTCATTGTCGAATATCAAAATGCCAGCGCACCCTCTATCTGTTTATATATCCAACAGATCTTTCAATACTTCACTATTCTATGTTGTATATCTTTCTTAATTCATAATTTATGAATTACACGAGTTGTAATACTCGCCTGAAGTATATAAGTACTAAAAATACATAGCATGAAATTTGTGCACTGGTTATAACCACCTGTTTATATATCGTCCAGAATTGTACAACCAAATGATATATATTTGTATGTATATAAACACTGAGTAATATTGTGGGCGGGAAAGTGGTTCGCCATGCTTGTCCTTTACGTAAAGGTGTCTGTAAATTTTCTTAATTCCCTCTCTCTCTCTCGATCTTGTTGAATTTATCGTAAGTAATGTGTTCGGTGGTAAGTGTAGGTTTGAAATTTTGAACGCAATGAGAAAAAAATTAAAACAAAAATAAAATTGAATGCTAGTATATCACGAATAAAAACATGACACACGTTGTTACACTACACGTATAAACTTTGATTAAATAAATGTGTTAAGTATTCATATATATTTGTGTGTGTGTGTGTGTGTTTAGAGACATTCGTATTACATATATTGTGGACCGGTTATTGGTTAATATCACACCGGAATTGTTTATTAGTTATAATATTGAGTGCTCTCGATTTTTTGTCCAACGATGAGAACGGAAAGTTGGTTTGTCTATGTGCGAATACATGAAGTAGTACAGTTCTTCTAAATAAATGGCAAACGAGTATCGTGTTCACCACGCAAACTTGTCTATGTGAAAGAGAATAATAAATAAATAAATTAGAATATTATATTATGAAAGAGAAGAAATAAAATTGGAGAATTAAAAAATTTATGGTTAAGGAACCATCGTACATTTTATTACCATAGACAAGTTAATCTCTTTCTCACGTGATATAGCTTGCATTATTTCTTTTCTAGTTGGAATTTTATGCGGGTGTATATTGTACACAAGTATTGCAAACAGCCTCGAGTACAGCTATCAATGTTGAAGATAAAGACCGCGTGCGAGAAATTAGAGACGGAGTAAATTAATAATGGCATCATCGAGCACAAAGATTATAAAATTATCCGGTTTCATCTGCGTAGGAAATGCGAGAGATTATCCAACGTTCGTGATGACGATATGATGATATGATGTTAAAATGAGGATGAAACAAATGAAACAAAAGGATAAATATTGAAAAATAGAGAAAAAAATGTGGCAAGTAGAAACAAAAATGAAATAGAGTTATAAATTGTATTGCAGAAACGTAAGGCGGAAAGGCGTGGTGGGTATAGTCGCCGTCGTAACATTTTAATACGACTACGTGATCTTTTTTAAGGAGCCGCGCGCCGCTCGCAATAACACGAAGAGAAACGAATTACTGTTGAGCCCACTGCGGTTTTTTTCGTCAGAACCGCAACAATGCGGTTCCTTATATTCTATTTTATTTTTTATCTGTATTTTTTTTTTGCTCTTCTTGTCTGCTTCCCGAAAGAAATCGGTGAAAATTTTGTTCTTGTAATTTTTCACCTCATACATAAATTCAATTCACCATGAAATAATAATTTTTGAATATTAAATCAAACACTTTTTTTTTTGGTTATATTAATTCGTTTGTGTTGAGTCGTATGTTGTTCTCGCGATTGATTCATCCAATCAATTTTTTTCCGATTCAATTTGTACATCTAATTATTTATTGATTTATTTCTTTTCCATTTATAGGTAACATAATTTTTTTTTATAATTAAAATCAACGAGCTTCAAATAACTTTCAAATGATAACTATCATTTATGCACCTATATACAACACATCCAAATATAAAAACATATATGATAAAAAATTGATAATTCCTATAATCAGATATGACTTTTCATTCTTTGATGACTGTTGAACTTTTTCATTCTGAAAGTATTTTATCAAATGAGTTGATAAACATCATATGCTACACACATATATTTATCATTAATATTGAGTTGAGAGAAAGGTCTGTAAGGAGAGAAAAAAAAAAGTGATATATCGATATTAAAGATCTGACATGACCACCACAACGAGTGAACACACAAAATATCTCTCCAAATCATCACTTTCAGACGACACCCAAAAACTTCCTAATATACACCTCAACATACTGATGACTCGCAGAAATCTGTGCAACTACAAGACTTTCAGAATCTTTCAAAGTAATACTAAGCAAAACATTCAATTCCCGACTCCATTGAGAAGGGTAAAAAATTGGGCTATTGAATTCAATCGAATTTCATTGCAGATAAGTTGCTAAATTTCAATCACAAGATCAAAGTAGATCATTCAGGTTTTCCTTCTTCCTCATTAATTCCACTACATCCCATTCAAATAAATATCCAAAAATTCGTCATATATAAATAGTACAACTAAGAAAGGATAAAGCAAAAAGTGATGGATGGAATTTTCTCTTGATTACGAATTAATCGGCGGTTTCATATATGAAAAATATATAAAACAAGACAACAACACGTGAATATGTTTACCGTGAATCATACAAGGATTGATCGTGTGTAAGACTACACCATGAAAGAAGACAACCCTAAATTATATTATCAAGAAGACTGATAAAGTGTTGGACATGATTGTATATACATACGTAGGTACATATAAACGTGAGAAAAGTTAATGTGCCTATATATTATATATGATATGTATAAGAAAGGAAATATCTATGTTGAATATATATTTGACCAAGATTAGAAATCATTTCGTAGAATATTTATATATATAAGTGAACTTGATTATGCTTGTTCGTTTATTTGAGGGCACGCCCTCACACAGTATACAACAAACTCTCAATTGCTAATTGCTAACTCGACGCACGATACATTTATCCACATAAATATACATAGGGATGTATATATGATGTGAAAATTAATCGGCTTGCATTTCATTCTCGAGAGAATATCTCGCATTTTGCGTGATACACAAACACTTGATTCCCCGTGGGATCATTTCCGTAAATCTATCGGCATGAGGAGGAAAAGAATTCTATTTGATGTGTATAACAATTAATTCTAAATAATTGATATATATATATATATAGTTCAATGTTATATTTAAAAAAAAAATGTTATTGATGTTAATTTCTATTTCATTTCATACTGAATGAATATTTAATATTCAATGTTTGATTTATTTTTGTGAGGTTATATTATTGAATTTTTATTTTTTAAATTGTAGTTCCTTCCTTTTGTTTACGCATTGTGAAATTAATTTCTATTTCAAGCTGAAGTGCACAGAGTACTTTATTGATAAAATGCATGACATTATTCATATTTTCACTGTTCTTACACTGGAATTATCTTTTATCATCATACCCAGTTTCTATGACCTAATTATGAATATTCTTTTGTATACAGCATGTGCGCAGTTTACTCATGAAGATAAAATAAATAAAAGTGACAGCGCAGGTTGTAGAAGAGAATGAAATTTAGAGACAACGTTTGTCGCGAATGCGTGAGAAAATACATGTCTTTGCGTGGAGCTTCTTCACTTGTTAACTTGTCAAGTTAATAAAATAAGCGGTGACTGTGCGTCATCTTGTGTATATATGAATACACATATATATTTATTTATGTACAGATATGGGAGATTATAACTGCATATAACAAAGGGAGATCATGCTCGTGGGTGAAAGTATATATATGTGCAGCTTTAAGCACGCGGTGTGTCATGTGTAAATGATACGAGTGAACATTAATTATATTGGTCATAGACTTATATTATACACACATTTTTTCGCGCTCCACAAATCGCCGCAGGATAGATATAAACAGGTGTGACCTGATTCAGTAACTATCTGACTATACATTATGTGTATATAATTTTTTTTATTATAGAATTTTTAGAGCTGTGTCACATTAAAATTGCCAGTCGCAATAGAACAATTTTTCTCTATTTCTTTAAAGTGTAATGGAAATAAATTGATATTTTCCATGTTTCAAATATTTCGAACATTAGAACGTTCATATTATATAATAAAAATCTAATAAAATGTTTCTTAATTAATTACAAAAAAAATTCGATCTCTAAAAATGAAATGGCCTCATCGACCACTTAATCCAAAAGAAAGTGATGTGAAGTGAATCCTCCTATATCACTGATAGATTAACGTCATCATCACTTCCAATCACTCGTCATTACCAAATCATCAGAGTAATTAAAAACAGAAAAATGAGGTCACCCATCTTCAAATTTCATCACCACATTATTAATCACAAGTAATAAAACATTCTCCTTGGCCCTACCAAACTCTACTCCACCCACATAATACTCTTACCAAATTTAACAACTTCAACATTACTAAAACGACCATTTTATATTTACCAAAGCAAAAAAAAAGAAGGTGAATAAATGAAAATGCTCTGTTATACTATCACTACATTAAAATTTGCCCAATAAATCAACAACAAAATTGTTATACAATTAATCACATTTACTTCCGACGTGTATGATAAAGTGTGCAAAATAATTCTCTGAGGCAACAACAATATCATATGCACTTGGGGATTATAATCTGATGGTTGACGTTATAAACAAGACGATTAATAACCATATACGAGTTTGACTATCAGTGCAGTGTTTGCTCGAGCCAATGGAATTGCGACCAAATAACATATCTATATAAATATATTTACTAACGCAGCATTAATTCAGTGAATTCGCCCGGTAGATCGGCTATACCACACAGAAATTCTCCTTTGAGCTCGATCTCTCGGCATCTCCATGTCTCTTTCACTACACATACCTGTTACTCTCTCCTCACTCTTTCTCTCCTTCCCTTCTCCTTTCTCTTTTCATCTCGTCTTTTCTCGATAACTCCAGAGAATCACCGCCGCCACACGAGGCGCAACCGACGGTTATTAATCTTCGTACGCGAACACCCGCGTACGATGCAATAGACTGCAAGACGCCAGGATCGCGTGTCCACCGGAAGAGAAGGTCGCTTGACCCTTTCCCGTTTTGCGCGCACAACTAAATATATATACACGCGCGACCAATACATGAATTATTATTGTGTATAAATGTATATTTATATTTATGTTTGTATGTTATTATTTCAAGTTAAATATATTGTCATTCTTGACAACTCAATTTTTATTTTTCAAGTTACAAATATTAAATAGAGACAATGACAATAGTTATTCAATTGAAATTATTTTGTTGGTAAATAAAAATAATTATAAAATGTTGATATAGTGGTTTTATTTGAGTTATAAGTTTGGTATTAAATCAAATATATATGTGTATCCATTTGAAGTAAATTAATTGATTGCATGAGATAATAATGATCGTGCTTCCTGGGTCATCAAAATGTTAATTGCCAGGTAACGAAAGAAGGCTCGTGTGTCAAAAAGACTATTGGCAAGCAAGCGCAAAGCGTCTGCACGAGATACTTTAACTTATTCCTCTCACTCTCTCTCTTTTATTCTCGCGATAGTATATATGTGTATATCTAATACTCTTTTATTTTTTACCATCGAGAGTTTCGCCTGGCCATTGTCGTGGCATCTTCACTGCTATGCCTCTCGTGGTCGTGCGATGAATATTTTTTCATTGTTTCCTCCACTCTTTTTCTCTTTCTATCTTTCGTGTTATTGCTCTTCTTCCACCTTCCACAATATACACTCTGCGCATACGATTAATAGAACTTTCTACCTCGATGCATCCTTCGGCTTCTCGCGCCCCGATGGCTTATCGCATTCTGCGCGACGCAACCTGTGTATTCACCTCCCCTTTCTTACATGTGCTTGTGTGTCTGCATGTTTATATGTTTAAGTCTATTATTATTGATATTTAATGTTGTTTAGATGAAGATATTATGTATGAAAGAATTCTTTGAAGATGTGCGACTTATGTAGAATTTTAATAAATGTTATGATTGATACAAAAATAAACAATAAATTGAATGTAATAATTACCATCTATGATTCCAAAGAATTTGTGAAACCTCATGTTGAACATAAACCGGCATTGACTCACTTAGAGAAAATATTCCGAATCAAAATTGTTTCCCAACATTTGAGGGGAAAAATTGAAAGGAAAACCTATCCTTAAACATTGGTATTTAAACGTAGATACTTTCAAATCTTAATCTTCATATTTCAATGATTTACGTACAACAGATTTATGATTAGAAGCCACATAATATATTCCTTAAACCATTTAAAAATTTAATATTAAAAAATGACTGGGCTTTATGGGCCAGTTAGATGAAAGAAAGTGATATAAATTTATGAACCATGAGAATTTTAATAATAAATTAGCGTCACTTATTATTATTCATACCTCAAACGTTCATTATTATCGAAACGATGTCAAACTAATATAGAATATCATAAGCTTATTTTTTAGAACACACATTCATTTTCATGGTGTTGAAATATATAATTCAAAATCATTTTCAATCTTCAATCATTAACAATCCCTAAAATTTTAGTTTTCACCTCATTAAATTCAAGACAATAAATCAAAATAAAATCAGATCACAAATACTGATATATTTATCACAACATAACAAAACAAAGAACCTGCCAGAAAAATATGAAAAGTGTTCATATGACTGTCGTTATCATTAACTGATCAAGTACCAATACACATTGTGTGATGCTATACAATTACAATCAATGACTTATCCAGTGACTATTGTGCTTGCGAATGAATATAAGTTTATATAAAGTAAATCGAGAGAATGACTTGACGATATCTAACGGGGGCGACGAGGTTGTTCGTGTGCGCGCCACTATCGCGCATCGCTTATTGCCACATATACATATACACTCTCATCTAGAATATACAACAACAATTACCCTTTGAGCGTCATCGCGCAGGACACTGTTATTAATGTCCCGTTGTCTTGCTCTCATCGTCCGCCAACAAACTCGTCGTTCAATTGTTAGTACCTTCATATCGATATTTACCTATACCTATACCTATAGATAGTATACTCTTGTAAATATCTATACACACCGTTCTTTCCCCTCTTTCTCTAATTTTCTCTCTTACAGTTCGTGCTCTTTCTTTTATAACAGTCCCCTTCGGGCCCTGACCATGAAAAACATTCGATCGTCGCGTTCATCGGTAATTTCGCTCTATAACAAACTCAATAGGGCGTCACGCGGCACTGGGGTCAATTTTATCTATCGTCTCCTCTCTTTGTACCTTGGCAATATATATTTATATATCTATAGATAAATTTGTGAAGGTACCTCTCATTACTCGTGTTCATTGTCATCATGCGATCGCGAACAAATAGTTCACGATTAATATCTCAACGAGAAATTTGTCCTGGTAATAAGTGAAATTAATATTGCATTTGGTATTTTTTTTTTATTTCATTACATTGATAGATTGGCTGTAATAATTCGGATTAACTCATTGTGCCGTTTAACATCGTATAAATTGATAATAATGATGAGAAATAAATGTCCTGACGTAGAAAGAACATGCGAAGACGTAAAGGGAATTGGACGACTGTAAATAGCGAGGGACCAATGCCCATTCAACGATCCCACGAATGTTCAATTGCAAATATAATTTTATATACATATATACATATATATAAGTATGTACCTACTTTATCTTAACACATTCAATGACAATTGATGGAATCACTTTGTCTTAACTTATGTTAATACAACAAGTGGCACCAAGTCCAAAGATAAAACAATAACTTGAATAACATATTTTTCTCGTATTTTTTTTATCAATGACATACTACACTAAAATATTCGTATAACCATAATAAATATGGTATTATTTTGTGCGCCAAAGTCTGCCTGAAAATTCTGTTTATATATATTGACAGTTAAAACCAATATTATAGCCGTGAGAACGATGGAAACATGACAAAGTGCCGAAAATATTGACAATCTCTAAAAGCAAATCTCTGTTAGACCTCTTCACAGTAATATAATAATTCTCTCACATATTATTCATTCAATGTATATACGTTTAATCGTCGTCAGTCCTAGCAACACCTTTAAAAGCACATTCATATATATATATATATATATATGTGATCCTACGGGTGACTATGGGTGAGAGGATTCGTGGGATAAAGGCATATGTATTCTGAATGAATGCGCCGCAACTTTAACAATGATATTCGATATCCTGGTATTATCTGACTTGCTGCCTGATGTTACCTGTCTACTTACCGCATAGAAACGACAAAAGACTATGCACACTTATTTAAATATACAAATATATTTATATACACATAGTTTCAACATGATAATAGCAATGGAGAAATATCAACGATGAAAATTATTACCGATGACACTTTCAGATGCACTGTGTTGGTATTAAACCAATGAAGAAACAAAAAAAAATTATCTCTGCACATAATAGCCATTTATATACATAAATATCTCACTGTTATCTTTGAAAATTAATTGTTACACGATATTATTACACCAACTGAACGACTAATGTCAAGTAAAGCACATTTGCATGGTGCAATATCAACGATGGTATATTCCGAACGAAAAAAGTGTTGATTAAACTCTCAAAGTTAGATAGATAATGATATAAAGTCAAATGTTACACATATAATATTTTATATGATAAATTACTAACAAACGTAAGTATATACACAGACTTATATGGTAAAGCTCATCTCGTGCACGATAGCAGTCAGCTCATCGAAGGAAAGTCGCAATATGTATATAATATACAGCGTCATATAGTTAATGCCACAGACACTTGATCCCCGTTGCACTTTCAGGTGCACTTTCCACACCGACTAAAATTCCACATCGCGATAAAACAACTAATATATCATATTTTATATTAAATTACCATTGGGACCCTCCAGTCTTGTATCTTTCCTCTTCTCCTTTACGTTGGCCGAAGAGGAAAGTTGGATGTGCCAACGGAATCCGGATGCCTTCTTGCCACAACCCATCGGCAAAGTGCACTTTCCCAACTGCCTTTACATATAAATATATAAAATATATAAATGTAAAACAATGTATAAGTTTATACGAATGAATTCAATCGTTGAAATAATCCATAAAGGCTTTACCTTCCCTCTTACCATGTTTTTCTATCTATTGTCACGTTTATTTATATATTATAATGTTTCATATACAAAATATGCAGACAAGGAGCGCGTAGGTTAACACTTGTTGCGTCGGGTTAGGCTATTGTAGTGCTGCCTTCACCCATATTTAGTACCACCCACATAATATTACACAGACACGAGTATAGATGCGATATAAGTGCATCAGTGATGTGAAGTTTGTTGTGTATAGGACACAGTGTTTTGTAGTGAGTTCAGAAGGGTGAATTTTATTCACCGCATGTATTTTAAGTCTATAGAATCTCGATGTATACCATAAACATGTGGAGAGAATCACCCGCATCGCGGTTTATATCGATAGCTGAATAATTTCCTTTGAACAATTTTTATTTCACACTCTCGAAACTCTCTTTATATGTATATAGATATTTATATTTATAAGGATGGGTGTATATATTTGTGTGAGTATATTTACTTGCAATGTGTTCACCAAGAACAAGGGAGACACTCTTCCGCATAGTCCAACCTATTGCAGCGAAAGCACACTTATGTCTATGTATATGTAGATGCCTATGGTCATTGAAGCGACAATATATACCAAATAAAATAACGTGGGAATTTGTATTTAGAATCTCTAACATTCCATAAGAGTACATAAAATTTCAATTGATAGCAATCAGTGATTGTTAACGAGAAAATACAGTGAATGTTTTGTAGATAACTTTGGAGTCAATGAAAAATTGTCTTCACTTTTTGTCGTAGTCTTTCGTTTATTTATTATTGGGTGTCGATTTGTTTTTGCTCCTATTAGGATTCATTGTCGAAGAGAATTTTTGGTGAAGACATTTTTTTATATAAATAAGATTAAAGATATATTGAATCAAATCATTTTTCACTGCAATCAACTAGAACATTTCGTTCTGGACAATTTAAATAATAGAAGAAAAAGCAGAAATAGTTCAATTCGAAAATTAGTAGATAAAATTTTCTTTATATACTTTTCGTGTGAACAATACAACTTTACACTGCTTCCGGTGAATATATATCATACGCAGTTGTTGAGAGTGTCAAGCATAAATATGTATACATATCACTACCATGCATATATAATACAGTAGAAGACAGTAATTCAAGTCACACCGGCGCTTATGACTAACGAGATGTAACTCAAAACTACTTACGTAAGCATAACCAGAAAACAACGATAATAATAACAATAATAATAATGAATATAAAAACAACGACAGTACATTTAGAAGTGAAGGACAAGACAAGACGAAGAACTTGAATGTCACGACAATTGTACGTGGTACCACTACATTTCTTTCCTACTCATTATAATTTTTATTGATCTACGTATTTATCATTCAATATTTTATTTCTTTTTATCAATTCTTTATTTAACCAACAAATAAAATCGCATTCATATTGAATTTCCAAACAACAAATATAATAAAGAAAACATTGAACAATGCAAAAGTTAATAAAGTCTATAAAAATATGAAATTATATAATTTATTATGCGCACTTGATTGTTTTTATTGATTGTAGTTGTGCACTGAGACTCTGCGGGATGAATATAATAAAAGATGCATAAATGAAAGTGCATTCAAGGTGAGTGAGAAGGAGAACAGAAAAAAAATTAGAAGAAAAGAATTCTTGAGAATTGTGGCGAACATTTGGAAGAGGAATGAAGGACTGTGCATAATATATAAAATTCCTTCATCTTAACTCGACATCTGTGGTTGCAGTGTCCATTCTAGTATATATATATATACATTCTCTTTACTTCTATTGCGGAAGAGTTTGTTTTGTCGCAATGCGACGACGCACGTTCAGATCCAAGTTACATATAATATATAACGTACACCATTATCATTGTGCATATGGGTCTCTCTTCTGAGTGGTGTTTGTCTGTCTCAGTGATGTTGCAGGTCGCTCCACTCGGAAATGGCCTTTGGGATCATTCACGGTCGTGTTATAACCCACGTCTTCGCACGAATATATATATATATATATGTATATAACCTGTGTGTTTTTAAGTGTAAGAATGTACGCAATGGCGATTGTTGAGTGTGGAATCGCGACTAAAGTCACTTGAGGTCACATTTAAAGTTAGGTAGAGGACCACAAGAAAGATATGAAATAATAACTGCAGAAACTCAACTTTTCTTCTGAACTCGCGTTTGGCAACATTTTCTAAATGTGTATTTGATCTTTTCGTTTGATTTCTGTATTTCTATTGATAAAAAAAAAGAGGGGTAGATTTTTTAACAGATTAGAACAGAAAAATGACAAAGAATGAATTCAACAAACTCAATAAGATCTGAATTTTGGATAAAATAAGAAAATGATTGGAAATTAATTCATTTGATGAAATAAAATTCGGAAAAATGAAAAAGTGTTATTAAAATCAGCATTATTTTTTTCCCACATATACATTTATGATGAGAGACGACTCGTTGTCTGGTGTGTCAGATGATTATGCACTACAGACGCGACTTTGGTGAAGCGATCGCTCGTTTGTCTTATATATACCCGCCTCTCTTCTTCTCGTCTCGTGTAAAATGACGGTGTAGTTTCTTGTGGGCAACCGTAGACACCTATAATATTGCCATAACCGCCGGCGCTATGACCGCGCCGTGTTCTTCTTCGCCATTGCACTGACTTGAGTTCGTTGCACTTGGTGTACAGCGCGGAACTCACGCAGGAGCAGAATACACAACGAGACGCCACTACGCACATTGATCAAGCTCAAAAGGGTTCTAAGGGAGTAAAACATATAAACATACACACATACCAATAAAACAATACATAAAGAATGCGATCATCATCCCACGAGCGTTCGAGACTGGCGCCAAAAGTAACAAAAAATTATTGTATAAACGCGTGCAAGTTTGTACGTATTTTTAAAACTCGTTTCCGACATACGAGGCCATGTTGGGTTCTCGCACCTCTTCAAAGAATAACAACATTTTATATAGGTATATAAAAATGTGAATTCACCAGGACGATGATACTTTTTGACGTTGGTTATTTAATCTTGAAATTAATTTATTTCACTTCATTCATATCCCGTTTCAATTCGTCCTTTTTTTTCACTTCTTTTCCTTTAACTTACGATTTATTAATACTATCACTGAATGTTGGTAATATAATTCTACGAAATCGCATGACACCATCAATGAGCTGAAAAATAAAATTGAATCATTAAATAAAACACTTGAAAACTTTATATACTTAACGGCTTCAAACGTATTTATGTATATTGTAAATAATACACATATATAAATGCGTACATAAACATTCATAAATACGCACAGCTTGGACGATGAAGTAACAAGTTGAACGAGTTGTACACGAGTACCATACTTGCATAAAGATACACGTAGATATAAATTTGAATGAAGAAGTTGAAGTGGTGCATGAAGTGAATCGCAAACGAGAATTATATTCTATGGTTCTATAATCCTTGAAATTTTAAACGACTTAGGATAGATACAAATTCACACTATGTATACAAATATAAATGTGTGAACAGAATAACTACAAATGGATGTTGACGGATTCTAAGTTTTTTCATTGAATTTTTAGGAGGAATAACTAATGAATTGGGAATTTATGAGATTAATATTATGATACGGATGTGACGAGATGAGTGGATGAAATGTTCAGTATTTGAAGTGGAGTGAAAAGTGGTACTTGTCTTCCTCTCCATTCCGTTTCTACTTTATCTTCATTTCTTTCCTCTGTATATTTTTGTAAATATATACTGAGTAGTGTAGAGGGTGTAGTTTTAACAGATTTTCAACGGCAAGTTGATCTTGAAGTCAAACGCTTTGAAGAGACTTTTACGATCAGCAGTAAATACTTGTGGGTATGTGTATATGTATAATGTTTGTATATATCGCGACTCCTTGCCACAAGAATGGTCCCCTAACGAACATCATTTTCTTCATGTACACATCAAGTTCCTTACGTTTTCTTTCCTGCAAGAATTATAGGTGCAATATATATGGATGAGGGGAAATAAATATACTTTGATTGTGATATACATTCAGTATAAAAAATGAACTGGAATTCATTCGAGTTTTTGAATTTCTTGTGTGAATGATATGACAAGCGTGTGTAAAGATTTAAGTCTATATAATTTGTAAGAATAAAAACAGAGCCGCCTTTTCATTTATGATCGTGAGTTGATTACATTCGTTACGTAAAATCGTAAAAAAAAATATTTATACACCAAATTTTGTTGGAGGAAAAAGTGATGTAAAGTTTTTACTGATTCTTTGATGATTTCATGATTGGTTTTAAGTGATGATATAATTTCGAATTGAATATTCAGACTGTATTTCAATCAAATTATTTATTGTCGTGATCTGAATTTTTTTTTTTTTTCTCATGTCTTTGCTTCACGTATTTTTCATTTGTTCATTCAGTTTATGTGTCCTTTTTTTTCGTTAGCTCTTGAAGATTCATCGCTGCGACCAATTCAGTTGAATCCATTTCAAACCGTTGAAATAAAAGTGGATATGTATCAGTGGGTGCCATCGTATTTTGAAACGTGTTTGGACTGGAATATAAAATATATATTCCAGTTGGAATGACGATGGCAAAGAGCCCAATGACCTTTTTATGTCTACTTTAAAAAATATGTCACGAAAACTTTGCAAAAGAATATATTGGCATGAGATAAAACAATAAAAATAAGTATTTTTCAAGAACTTTTATACAATGTCGATTGCAACATCCTGCAAAGTAATTTCATACCAATTTTATTTATACTTACAAAACTACCAGATGAAATTTATTTACCAATCCTAACTATTAAGAAAATGTCTTCAATCCCATTTCATATTCTACAAAAATTACTTTTCAGTTCAAAACTTCTGATATTTGTTCATGTAAAATACCTGAAGAACTCAGACAGTTTAATTGTCGAAGTTAGCACATGAGTTCAAGCACAGAAATGATCAGTGTCAATAACATTTGTACACAATATTTATTCTATAAATAGCAAAAGTGCAAATGAGCAAACACGTCATCAAATTGCAGTGATCACACCAACAATTAATCGTACACTCGCGACCTACCTTTTGCGTTAAACACACAGCATATATATATATAGACATAATATACCTTAACAAACATATTGAGCTGTTGCAAAATGCCGCAAGCACGACGCCATGGTGAATTCCATCATGCTGATGGCGAAGTTCTCATGGCACAACACAAAAATTAGGCTAAATCCGTATAAGGTAATACAAACACGTTTGCCCATTTATTTTTATTCGTTTATTTATTCTCTTCTTTTTACTTCATTTTATCTCATTTATTTTATTCTTTTTTCATTCGTTACACATCAATTCATCATTTCCACTTACAAAGCAACTACTATTTATTCTTTATTTGTTTTTTTTTTCTCGCGAAGATAATCACTTCAACATGAACATGTATATATTGAGCAATAATTGTATAGGACAAGGTCTTTGAATTGATCATAACCTCTTTACATAATTATTTGTCATAACAAAGAAAAAAAATTTGTGGGTGTCATTGTAAAATATTTGATTGCGAATGAAGTGATTGAGCAATATGTGAACACGAAACGACGAAGAAGAAAAAAACGAAAAGAATAGAATGAAGATGAGAGAGACCTAAAATTTATCGAAAATATGAACAAATGTTCGTTTGTTTATAGAGAAGTGATATTGAACGTTAGTATTTAAAATTCTATTCCCCTTTCCTGCAACACTTATTCCAGGTGAATATAAGAAGGCAAAGATGTTTCATGGAGAAGAAATATTGGCTAATATTAGATAGAAGCCTCTGGTCTGCTATATTTTGTGTATATTCCAGTATAAAAGGAATGAAAAAAAAATATATATATTTATATATATACCGAAAGGATAATACAGATGAGTATGACGTAACCGCAAGAGCGTTCATCAGTCCTAATAGCACGTTGTGTGCGCAGAGACCGCAGAACTAAATGAAACTCGTTTCGCGACGTTGATATATGTATATATACTTGGTATGGAATTGGAAGCGCCTCGCCTGTTTCTACTTTTCATGCCGACGAGGAATAAACGCGATAATCTGTCTGATGTTCTGAATATAGTTTAGAACTAATAAACATTTGAATGTTTTTTTATTCTCAAATATGCAAGAACTACTTCCTTGAGTTTTAATAATAATCAATATCAGAATCGATTTGTTATATTTAGAGATGAAGTGAAATTAATAATTTTCATTTGATCAATTAATCAAATTAAATAACAATTAAATGTATCAATTAAATCACTGAATAAATGACCAATTAATTCACACATATGAATGAGTTTTGGATTGAGGTAATTTACACTAAAATAAATATATGTGTGCATTTGTGTTTCTTATATCATACATTTATATAATTATTAATTCTCACGTAACTGTCTCCGAATATAACAGTGAACAGATATCGCGACAAAATTGCCCACCCTCACGGTCATAAAAGAGATTACGAATATGTGTTTATGTATATACAGATATATACACCCACATTTATGCAAAGGTCCCAGTTGAATTTCTTCACATAACACTCGTGAAATTTATGAACCTCACTGACTTATTTTTATTACCCACGAATTTATATTTGATGCAATAACAGCAATTTTATTTGGGAAAGAAGGAAATAGTCTGTTATATAAATTGTTGTTTACATAAACAATTATAACAATTTTATTTTTTTATTACTGCATTAATTAATCAATATGATCATGTTTTATTATAAACAATACTTTTGAAAATTTTTCATAAACTCATCCAGTTCTTTTTTCCACAGGTTTCTGCAGTTCTACATAAATTAAAACAGATTGCAAATAAAATAAACATTCTATGATCATTTTATCATTAAAATAATTTCCTCAAATGCCAAACTTCAGTATAAATAATGGAAGACATTGCTAATGCATGAATAAATTCTGACCTTGACATTTCCCACTTAAACAATTTGTTTTCTTCCCGCATCTCAGTGAAACAAGATATAGAGAGTGCACACAGTGAGACACATATAAATATATTTATTCGACGTTCTGGTTAACGATGCGTCAACGTGGGGAGAATGGCGAAGGCGCCACGATTCTAATCGCCACCATGCTTTCGATCACTCGACGACAGATATATTCCACCTCGTTAATTATTAACGGAGGTTTCTGTACATACATTTACACATAAGCCAATTGCCTGAATACATTATCGAAAATACGAATCTACATAAGACTACTGAATTTAACATACCACAAGTACAAAATTGAGATATAATAAATTTAAATTGTAATACGAAAGAATTTATTTCTCTCAAATGTTTCTTTCACATTCTCTTCGACAGTTGCATTAAAAATTAGATTAAATTGCACTCGCATTATAAGATGCAAGCATCATATTTGTACACAACACAATGGATGATAACAATGACGAGCAAAAGACACGCAGCCATCCACCTACAAAGAACGCGAGATAATTTCGTGCCCACGTTTTATTACAGACTTAGATATTCAAAAAGAAAAAGAAATAAATAAATAAACATTGATATGAAGGGGTTTTGTGATGCTTTGTATGCAGAAATGTTAAACTATTGTATGCGAATTGCAGAGTGCAGCAACAATTACGTTCACATAGCAACCCGCGCCTATTACATATATAATATTCAATTGCCCTATTGCTCTTACATGTATACACAATAAAAGCGTCACATGTCATTCATGCGCAACTTCAATTTGTCAAACGTATTATATTTTTATATATGAGACAAGGATTTCTTTGTGACAAATAGGCGGACAAACAAATGTACAGTCGACATATTATGTAAGTCGAACCCACCAACAATCATTTTAGTGAGATCGCTACTGTGACAGCTGAAAGAATTCGATTCTTTGCAAATTGTTTCAAATATTCAATTGATAATGACTCAATGAATCAATTTAATACAAGTTGTAGCCTGATCATACCGTCGATTATTATCAATTCGTAAAATTATTCAACAGTAAATCCCCAGCAGTCTAATTATTTCAATCAATTATTTTATAATGACATTCAACATTCTCGAGTTGATTTTTTTCATTCAGAATTCAAATGACACGTGTGTACTGCAAAGAGAAAGCATAAAATACAATTACATTCATTGAGAAATTCAATATCATGCAAATAAAGATGGCGCAATATATAAATTCACTGAATTCTATACTACCACTATTTTCGCACACATATAGTAATATATATACACATACATGGGTATATGTAACGCAAATGTTAATATTTATAATTCGTGACTCGAGAGGGAACACATGGCAGCCATGAATAAATATATATACATGCACATATGATTGTATTATACTTCTATGGAATTTGATATTCATATGCATACACTCGTAAATATATTCTATATCATCGTGTGCGATTGTATCGCATCCATCACCATTCAACAGAGATATACAAATATATTTATGACATATACCTAAAACATTCTCAGATCACTGATGTCTCTTCCATTTCTCCCCTTTATATAAATAACAGAACAGACAGAACGTTGAGAGACAACAGACAAGAATGAACTGGCAATCGATATATTGACCGTTTTCTCATACTCCCTCTTTACAACTTCCAACGAATAAGGGATGACGCGCCACATTTCTGTCCATTTGCACATAAAATCTTGATGGCCGGAAGATGAAATTTTATTGTCCATGAGGGTTGTATCTAGGAGATAATAATAGTGATGATTCTGGGTAGTGCAATTCGTGATGATTACCAACAAAAGAAATTGGTCGTTGAGAAAAAAAATGTCAGTTGACACGAATTTTTATACCACAATAAATTGAGATAATAGAACTTTTTTTTTGCGGTGTTTTTATTTTTCTATTACGTCAGCAGGACGTGTGTGATGGAATTTATATGGACATTTGTCAAGGCATAGTGCGATGATTTTGGTTTCTTTTAAGGATTGACCTCGAGGTCAAGGTCCTTAAAATGTTCACACTGGAATATTATTCAGCTCACGCGCGACTTCTTTTTCCACGCAATAAACAAGAGCCCATATAACGTGTACGTTGGACATTATGTGTATGTACGTGGCTCATGTATTCCGGTATTGCGTTTATGTGAGTGTATAGAGTCAAACATCAGAAGTGAGGTCGTTCAAGTTCTTCAGAATGAAAAAAAATAAAGGACAAAAAAACGCATGGATATATTTTTTTTTCACAAGAAATTTTTAATGATGTTCTTTAATTTCTTTTATTCAACATTTAAAAATCTTTTACTTCACAGTCGCGGCGAAATTTCACCACCTTCTACGGAAGATTACATTGAAACGTCCACATTAGGCAGACATTTTTCTTCCAAGTACTCAACATTGTGGAATACACTTTGAATTATGTGAAATGTGGAGAAAATTAACTGACTATGTGATGGATACTTCGCTAGTGGAATTCGAGGTCAATATGATCCTGGATGTCATTCGAAAACGATGCTGAATTAAAATCCATCAGAAAAAACCCCATTTTTTTCCAAATTGTCTCAAAGGAAATTCGCTTATGATCACTACAATTAAATCATAATAGAGTTATTCATTTAATGAAGAACCCTTTAGAAAAAAAATACAAAAACCTCTTCAAGCCATAAAAAAAAAGTAACTAAAATAGAAAAAAATTCAACAATATTGTACATACTCTCGTTATAATTCCTATGATGGTGTCCATAAACGATGAAGCACCTCATAATCCTTTGCGCATGACCTTCGTAAATCCATTAAACTTACTTCAATACATACCCATAGACATACACATGCAATATATAGTAAAACAGTGAAACAAGAGAGAAACCAATAATAAAAAAAAGAAAATGCACTGACCGACAAAGCAAAATTTTTTTTGCCCACACTGACGACCTCTTCCATCGTGTGGTAGATTTCTACACCATGGGTCCACAAGCGTGAATAGAAGTAAACAGCAATGAGGAGGATACTTATGGGCGAACTACAGGCATAGTTATATACATTTAAACTATACCTATGTATAGTATATGTGTTGGATCTCATTAAATGGGGTCTCAACATATATACGCGATAGTCATAGTGTAGCGCGTCGGCGGCAACATCATGCCAAGGAGCGTGCGAAAGTGGAGGAGGCGCGTCGCGGTTGCGATATTCCAGGGGCAAAGCATCTGTATATATATATATATATGTATATATATATATACATACTTAATACAAGGCCTTTCCGGAAATGCAGTATGCTTTCCATTAGTTTGCCTGCGTATGGTGATAGTCGCGTGCAAGACGCAACACGACGATATATCAAATACACGCGCGCGCGACTTGTGTTCGCTTTATTGCACCTGGTATACACGTTAAAACGGTAAACGCGAATTCTCAGCATCACTATTTTATTGTCGTCATTTTCAGTGTATATATGTATATAAATATTTAATGATTGGATAAATTATTTGATGATTGTTAAATGTCGTGGTGAAAATTATTTATATTTTATATTGCACTTGATAAGGATTTTTATTTCTTTCGGCTTTTTTTTTATTTTTGCTGCTGAGTGGTAATAACATGGAAGTATTTGTGAAATGATTTTTATCAAGGGTGTGTTGAGGGCTTTTTTGTTTTGTGGGTATTACTGTGATGGAATATTTTATTGAAGGGAATCGTTGGATTGAAGAGATGTAGCAATAAGTTCTTGTTGGAATTCCTTTTTACTGTGGGACTAATTCTCAAGACAATTGGATAAACAAAGGAGATTATCCTTTCTAAATTCTTCTGGAATTTCGAAATTATTATATTTCATTGGCTCATAACGGTCGTGTACATTGAAATTCAATTAAAAGCAAGAATACTATTTAATGTTAACGGTCTTGAATTAAATACTCTTCACTAAAGTCGCTTCTTCGTTGTTGATGGTAAAATATCGAAATGTGAACGGAAATTATTTGTATTACTGCGTTGGTATATGATCGCAATTCTATGAAAAAGTTTATTCAATCTACATTACTTATTTTTTTATATTTAAGTTACTTGTGAAAAGGGGAGAATCGCAACTGTGATTGTAAGAATTCCTCTGTGTGATACAAAAGAAAAAAGGGAAATAACTCTTTCCCTTCTTTATTATTGGATTTTTCTTCGCCATTTGTATATATTAGAGATAGTTATAATATCTCTCATTAATCGTGTGCAATCACTCATCTCTCCTCACTGTATTTTCACGCATAAAATACGCCCCGTCCGCGCATCTGGCATATATTATATATGATATTGATAAATTATGCTGTTACATAGTCACAGACATTTTCTTTCTATATATGGGTATATTAATCTTTAGCCACTAGGTCAAAAGGTGAATTTTACTTATGATATTTAATTTTTTCCGCTGTAATATTCATATGATTTTTTTATTCAGAAAATTATTTAGGAAAATTGTGAGTTGATATATAAAGAATGTCGAATTATTCATTTCAATTTGTAATACATCAACATCAAGAACTATTAAAATTATCATGAAAGAATTTTACATCAATAAAAAATCCTACACATTGCATAATATTAATTTTTATTTATTAAACAAGTAAAAAAGTGAAACAAGGAAATTTTGGGATGACACTTCTGGAATATCATCAATTAAATGTCGCAACGCTTACCTATATAATTTCTTCGTGCCCAGCATTTGATATAACGGTATAGAATAGTAGAATTAATGAGAACGATTGCGAGAGCCGGTTTACCTTGTATCTCTCAACCAAGTGAGATTTCACGCAC
The DNA here is from genome assembly GCA_030523085.1 of Meteorus colon. NCBI lineage: Eukaryota > Metazoa > Arthropoda > Insecta > Hymenoptera > Braconidae > Meteorus > Meteorus colon. Next base: position 55,587 of record JAPYZH010000406.1, read on the forward strand.
TTTTTCTTCTCCTTTTCCCCTCATTTCTTCTTATTCATTTTTATTTATTTGCCGATGATTGGGAGTAAATAAAATTAACATTCACACTCTTCTTTTAAATCCAGACAGATGCATGGACGAAATTTTTTTCCATTTCAATTCTCCTTCTCAATTTAAATTCATATCAATCTTTATCAATTCAAATTATCCCAAAGTACTTTTAGCCAACTGACATTTGTGCATCAGCACTGGTAGCAAATACTCTACAAAATTTTATATCTCGCCCTCTCTCTCCACAAAGACATTTTTTCTTCTTCTCCGTCTCCTTTTCCATCGTCTTTATCACCCTTCATCTTTCCTCCCTCTATGCATATATATTCTGATGTACGATGTTAAAAGCAACGGTTTATATGTACACAACACACTCCTCACCAACACCACTTCCTTCTTTCTCTCTTGTTTTGTAAATGATACTCTCTCGTGCACACGATGAACTCGTCTTTCAGGTTGGGGCGGATTAGGGTTTATTCATACAAATATTTTTATTTTTATCTTCCATTTATAATTTTACTAAATAAATATTCTTCATTTTTATTATCATCCTTTATCTCTTCAACTATTTTTACATTTTCTTTCATTGGACATGAGCTTAACCCCACAAGATATTAGTTCTCTTCATGCAATGGTGTGCTTCCTCCTTTCTCAGTGGCAACGCACGATAACGCGACGTGTCTGAACGTGTATATACACAAATATATATATATATATGAAGTATTACGCGTTACATTACCGTTTTGCGAAGAGAAAGAGCACACTCTGCCAGTTCATTCGTGTTATGTGGAGAATGGAGTAGAACGTTTCGCCCATGTGCATTTGTACATATATATATATATATAATATCTATATATATATACCAAGTGCAATTTATGTACAGCGTCAATGCGTCCACATTGCAGTGTATTCTATCTCGTACCTCTCAAACGACTCTCTGGTGAGAGTATCATGGGAGGGACGAGATCGCGCTTTGACCCGGAGCTCGCGAGCTCGAGCAACATCATTTCGCTCTCGCCCCCGAAGAGAATCTTCCGTATATATATATATGTATGTATGTACGTGAGGAAAGAATTGTACAGTCTTACATATGTGAGATTTTTTTTTAAGCTTATATTTATTGACCTGAGTAACCCCATGTACACCAGTCGAATACACGCCTCTGAGACATAAATAGGAACATACATCATCATTGACTGTGTGTACGTCACATAACGAGGAATAATTGTTTTTGTTTTTATTTTTTTCTGTCAGAATTTTCTTACAGTGATTGGAGATGAAGAATAGTTGGGAGTTGAAAAAGAAAGAAGTGATTGGATGATAAAATAGGAATTCTTGTCTGTAAATTTTTGGAGGTGTAATGAAATTATTTTATTGTCGTGTAAAAAGGATGAGGCTGTCTCTCTTTGTCACAAGATTTATATTTTTATTTTTATTCCTCAGTCATGCTGGAAGAATATTACTTTTTTTTTAAGCTGCGAAGATTATTTTTGTGATGTAATGGTGTGATGTTGAGGGTCTGGCTTCCTGATCTATGTGCAGTTCATCGGAGTGCACGACATGCGATGTCTTCACCATCGTGCTTTACAACGAAAGCTGATGAGAAAAAAAATGTTTTTTTAATGAATAAAAATATTTAAAGAGGCGAAGAAAAATTTAAAGAAATGGTAATATTCAAAGGTCACATAACGAGAAGTGGATAATGCATTGAATGGAACAATGCCGATTTAACAGATGAGACTGCACTTCCCTGCTCAATATATAACTAAATATTTTACATATATATATACAGTTACGCTCCATACTCAGATATGTATATATAGTAGTTACTTTCGCGATGTGCATTGTAACAAGCGCCAGCATATTTTAAAGTATCGCCAAGAGAAAACGACAAGTCGCGTATTCAAATATAAATAAACATATTGTAGATATATAATTGTTGTGTAACTACATCTTTGCTTGTGTATTCATGTAATGTCTTAATATCTAAAGTGGAATATATTTTTTGGCATTAAAACTGGCAAAGGAAAAATGAAATAAAAGGAAAATAAAATAACATTTTATTTATATTAATTCAGCAATGTTTTATTGTAGATGATTACAAAATGCAAATATATTTCGCAATGTTTCCGCCAAAAATCCAAATCCCATGAAATTCTTTTCTTAGATGAAAATTTTATTAGCGAATAGTTCACATAAACTTTACGATGAGAAATACCACTTCCTGTATTCAATTCCCTCATTCAACTCGATAAAATATCGAAATAAAAAGAGAAATAGAATGAACATGGCGATACAAAATTTTTCTTTCATTTATTAAACCAGCTTTTGTAAGAAACTCGCGATGCAGGATAATATTGATTGGAATTTTTGATATTACGAACAAATGATCGTGACAACCGGTCTCCATCAACGCTGATAAAAATCCGCGTCATGTGTCGACAACTATACATATATATGTACAACTATTGGCGTGCGCGTGCAAAATTATTCCTGTTTGTGCGCGTGGTACGCCGCCGCGTGCAAATTGTGCTTAAGGCAATATATAAAATACGCGCGATATACAGTCGCGCAGCCTTCTTTCAACGAGGACAACAAAACACCGAGTATACTACACATATATAAAAGAATTATACATGTGCATGTTGTGAGCACGCGCGCAATTAGCACAGATTCAAACACCATAAGCCTATACTGCGTTCATATACATATCCACACAATTACTTTACCTCTCGCTCCTACGACATTCCAATTTTCCTTGGTTCTACCCACGGTTCTTATAACGCCCGCTGCACTCATGTCGCCTATCAATCTAGGCATTTATCGAGTGTAACGAAATGTTCATCAGCCTCTCAAGATCGTTCCAAGTGATCTTGTATAATTAAAGATAAAAATTTAATTTTGTTCTTTTCCCGCAAATTACAAAAATCCAATTTGTATTCTTACTTCCTTTCTGTATCAACTGACTTTCCGTAATCATTTCCGCTTTATATAAATTAAATTATCATAAATAGATAAATTCTTATAATTACAATAATACCATAGAAAAACATGCAAAAAAAATTGCTTACAAGGGTTGCTAATATGTTTGTTGCATGTATGTAGTGACTCATCACTCATTTTACTCAAACATCGTCTACATCGTCATCACGTCAACGATAATTGAATGATAAATATTTGATCGCGCTGTCAACCATGAAAATTTCCATGAGTTCAGAAGAGAGAAATGAAAACGGGAAAAATAAAAATGAGCAAAGGGGAAAAATATTAACATGACATTTTTCAAAGTACATGATGCAAAGAACCGTCACGTAGCACACACGCGATGTCTACTCGAGCATTGTGGGCACTTGGGTAAACAGAATCTGGTTAAATATTGCCCAACCAACGTACGAGAGCTACTCGACATTCTTATACCGCAATGCGCGTACTATATACACATCGAGTACAGTATTGAGATGTGTCCACACGTCCTCGATTTTTTTTCCTTTCCCCTTCCTAAATAAAAAATAAAATATATATTTACTCATATAAACTATTATATCTGAAGCTGCCGGATATTATATTTGTATTATATGTACCATCATCATCATTATCATCATCATTTCATCACAAAATACTTTCTACCATTGTTTATATTTATATGCAATGCTTTTGTTGTCGTGCCTTGATCATTCGCATCATAATATTATAATATTTCTCCTTAATGTTGGTTTTTCTATGACATTGGAACGATCAAGTCACGAAAGTCTGCACCAACATACACATCATAAATTCCTTCTACATATTACATTAAACCAAAAACACGAACCCACCTACAATAAATAAAAAATGAGTAATAGTATGAAAATAAAATATTTAACTTCATGGAAAGTTTATTTACTTCCGTTGTCACTATTATTACATTATATTTCCTTCTCCATCTGTCTCATTCTTTTCTTTTTACCATCCACTCCATCTCTCTTTCCATTCTGTCCAAGCTTGTTATAAACAAATCGCGTGAATATATCTTCGAACACTTTCTACAATAATCCAATGAATTTTCTCTATCGCTTGTGTAAAATTGTTCGCGGTTGATTTTCCTTGTGCGGGTGCAATGTGCGCTATGTCGTCAACGATTCTTTTTTACATACCGACCTCACACACACACAGACACACATTTAAATGTATATATGCATATGTATTTATTTATGTGTGTATATGTAGTGAAGAGTTTGATTCACTTCAACAATATAGGTAATTGCTTCCAAGAAGGTCACACAACTTACGCGCGGCTACAAGTTAAGTTTCTCCAACAAGATACGCTGAATATATATATTTATTTATGTATTGGTGAGTATATATATATTGTTATACAATGTATGTGGCTCATTCTCGCCTGTCGCATCATTGGCTCTCACCAATCATCCTGATCATCGTCACCTGCTGTTACTTATTTAAATATGAAGTCTGTCTACATGAATTGGACACATCATTGCTGGGTGTCAACGAGAATTGCATTCAGGTTCAAAGTTCGATTAGTTGGATTAGAGGAAATATGAATGGGAAATGTGGATTGACGTGACGTATTTAATCATAATTCTCCAACCATCATCATGTGGAATATTTATGCTTATGTTGTGCGGTGGTGTTGGTGGAGTTGACTGATGATATGCAATTTTTATTTTAGATGATGAGGCTTTGAATGTGATGAAAGATGTCTGGAATGTATTTTGGGTGAACAGATGGTCATATTTTATTCAATTTTGACAGCGAATTTAATTCTTCAGGGTGAAGATAGAAATTTTCTCTGTTATGTGGTATAGATCGAAATTAAATCGATGAACGAAAGTATATAGTGTAAAGTGAAAATATTGAATACGCAAAAATTGTGACTTCTTCGATAATTTTCTTATCAAAATAAAAAACAACGCATGAATTTCATTCAGCTCTCAAAGCGTCGAATGATATAATAATTAGCACACGAATAAAATAAAGATTTCATTCAACACTAATTAATTCACAAATAAGAATAATTTTCTTTCACACAATTTCATACTCAATTTCAACATGTTATTAATTATCTAATTATACTATTAAAATAATTAAATCAGTTAATATCTAAAAATTTTCTCTGGATTTCATATTTTTTTCTCTTTCACACTTCTAATTAACACTTCAACTTTTTTCTCTTGTCTACTCATCTATGAACTCATTTCAACTGGCTCAATATTAAAAAAAATTTTCTCACACATCGTGCAGATACGTCATAGCGTAAAGGTCACGAGATTGGAGCCCCAACAAGAAGATCGCATGATTGGTAAATCTATATGCATTGCATACATATATATCAATACGCATATAAGACACATGTCAGATAAACGCAAAAATAACTATAAATATATATACAACGCGAGCGCATTTATGATACATGAGATTCACCAGCTCTCTCGACTGTATATTTCTAACAGGACTTTCTAGTTTGCTCATACAGGGCAAAAGGACGAATCCCCGCCCCACTGTGGGCGATAATGTCGAGTACAACTTGTTCGAACTGGCAAATAATATAGCGACGATTGTGATTCCCTGCATTCGATATCTTTTTATATGTTTGTAGGGGGCGAGGAAAAGCAAAACAAGTTTCATGAGGAAGTTGAACCTTTACACGTCATCTCAGATGATATTTTTGATGAAATAAAAATAGGATATGACAATTGAAATGGTATGAATGTAAAGTATGAAAAATTTTACATTATCCCACGCCCTTTTTCATATTGAAATTCGTAGAAAAAGTAATTCAATAAATGTTCCCTATTCTCACTGCCTAATTATTAGTTATTTTAAAATAAAATCCATTAATTTATTAATTCAACAATTTGACTTCAATGAACTCAATTTATAAAACTAGAGAAAAAGTCAATACGAGTGCAACGAGTATTACCAAACCGATGATAAGTTGCGTCAAGTGTCTCTCTGGTTATAACCATTACCGCTTGCCCCTTCGGGAGGGGCTAATTGAGAAAGTTGATCACCTATATGTCCAGTTGCCCCTGAGGCTATATTGACGCATCTCAACTACACATGTATACATATATATTGCCTATAGGTACAAGTGGCAGTTGATTTTCAATTCAAGTCGTCAATCGCATTTATTTAAGTGTTCACCAGTCTTTAACCCATTTTATCATATTCATTCGCAATTCATTTTATAATTGACATCATATAGTTTATGTATATAAACATTTATTATATATTGGCCAACTATAATACAGAAACAGAAAATTTCTCCTTTAACGTTTCATAGTGTATTTATATATTCGTACACACAATCATTCATTTTTTATTTTATTCCGGATATTAAACATGAAAACTTTCAAAAACATTATATAATAGGAATGCAACAAAAAATCAAATTTATAATCAATTACAAGCATCATTGCAATGCAAATATAACCACTTTTTTTTCAATATCAATTTCACGCGTTGTTGATTATTTTTCAAGGATAAAAAATGTCGACATTTTATATGTCAGCAATAAATCACCAATAAATACATACGATTATGAATTTGTATCGAAATTATGTAGTTTGTTGCATTAATATTGAAATTTTTCAATCCATTGGTCGATAACAATGGGGTATTAAATTTAATTTAATTTAATTTAATTTATTGCATTAAGAGTTAAATTTACATCTTTTAGCAAGAGGTGCAGTGGGCAGTACATAATAATTACAGATTAGGT